>LBNU01027036.1:8561-22354 GCA_014162995.1 Artemisia annua | reverse complement strand
ATCCCTTTCACAACCAATCCATGTGTCTCTATTACCCACAAATGGAGTATTGATTAGAGAACCTTCACAAACAATTCCAAAGGCAAAACCAGTTGCTTCAAGTACTGATAAAGGAAAAGGAAAGATGGTTGAAGAAGCTGTTTCTGGTTCTAGTGATGAAGAAGAAGAATATAAGAAATTGCCTAAGGAATTTTGGCCTAGAGAGAAGCTTGTGGAGGCTGATAGAGTTTTGGCTATACAGGTTGCCATGGATGACATTGAAATAGAAGGGGATGATGTTGATGCTGAATAGGCTAGGCTGCTAGCAGAACATGAAGTTCTTGCAGCTTTGAAATCCAGAAGAAGTGAATAGGGTGAGCCAAAGTCAAAGAATGATGTATATCACTATGAGCCTACATCTGAAGAAGTTGACTATTTGATAAAGAAAAATCATGAGGTCAAAAAGAAAACATTAGAAGTTCATGCTGATGTTACTTTAACCACAGAGCAAAAGACTGCACAGTTGTATGATTTCATTAGAATGATTAATGATCAAGCTTTTGACTATGTGTCAAATGTAATCAAAGGCAAGCAAAAGAGAAAAAGAAGGCCTACAGAAGCTCAGATCATTTAACAAATGAAACAATATTTGTGTGCTCAGTGTGGATGGAAGATGAGCCAATTCAGAGGAATGGGGCATGATGCAGTTAGACTTCATTATTATTCTGGATATAAGAGAAACAAGATGTTTGTTGGAATAGGCTCAAAGGAAGAAAAATTTTGATGAGCATATGGCAGCTAGCAAAGAAAGAGCCAAGAAGTCAAGAGTTGAAGGATCTAAGACTACTGAATTACATGAATCACTTCAAAAGACATCTGATAAGACTGATGATAGATTTTTGGTGGTTGAACCAGATGATATGTTTGTTGAGCCACTTCAAGCTAGACATCCAATTGCTGATTGGGAAATTGCACAGGATGATTTTGGTGAAGCTTGGAAAATTATCAGAGTTGGAGGTGATGTTGAAGTTTACAGGGATTTTAAAGATCTTGTGACAGAACAGATCTGAACACTCTATGGGGCTTGACACAAGTTAAGGTTAAGTTTGAAGATCCAGTAAGTGTGAAAGCTATGGAGTTATGGGTACATTTCCAAAGAATGTATAATCCAGACCCAAGTCACAGATATTGGAGGTTTGAAGCAGATAATATGTCTACATTATGGAAACATTATAGCTCAAGTGATGTTCATCATATTTCTACGCAGGCTGGAGTAGATGTGTTCATGCTTATTGAAAAGGAGTATCCATTGAGAGCTGGAGTTCTTACTGTAATGCTTGCTTCTAAGCTCAAATGTGAAGAAGTAACTCCTCATCTTCAAGACTTGCTTGACAGGATAGTGCAGCAGAATTCTAGAGAATGTGAAAAGCTGAGAAGAAGATAGAGTGTTTGGAAGCATCCTCCTGGTGTTTGTTTGAGCTTATAAGAAACTTGCATATTTTCAGGGAAAATATCAAGTTTAGGGGAGGATTGTTGGGTTTTGAAGTAACTCTACTTCTGGGTGCTACACTGCTGCTAGCTAGTCATGTCTACAGCTAAGTGTAAAATCTCTACTGCCAGACAAGACTACTGCTGAGACTCTACTGCTGCAAGAATACTGCTGAGAGTCTGCTGCTTATGTGATAAGTTTGTGTACGAATATTTGTATTTATAGCATAGATTTTATGTAATATTCTATAAGGTTAGAAGATCATAGTCTTGGGTAGGAAGTCGTTTGTAAGCCTGTAGGGTTCCTTGGTGTATAAAAGGAGATCCTAGGGTTAGACTAAAGTACGAATTATTCTAGCATTGTATTCACTTCAAGGTTGCAAAACCCTAGCACTATTCAGGGTGCTCGTATTCAATATATTGAAGTGTTTAATTGGTGATATCATTGTGTTTGTGTTCCTCTTAAGTTAATCAATAAATTCCGCATATTGATTAAGTTTGTAACAAGTCAGCTTCTACACATTATTGTTTTGGTTTATCTAAGATAATAATATTAGATCAATTGCTCAACTAGTATCAACAGAGTTGCTGCTGATGAACCCAATTCAGAGACATCTTCCCTTGAAGACTTGTCATTTAATTCTCTGCAAAACAATGTTTTTAATTATATGAAGAACAATTCTGTTAATGTTTGTGGTTTCAATACTTTTGCATGTAATGGAACATCTTCTACTTTGAATAAATCTTCTAAAAAGAAGAAATGTTTTGTTTGTGGTAGTAAGTTTCATTTAATTAAGGATTGTAATTTTCATGAGCAAAGAATGGGTGTTTGTGCTAACCAAAAGAGCCCTAGACCAATGTGGAAAAATGTTACTAATATACCATCATATATTCCACAAGCAACACATAAAACCAGCAGATCCAATCCTGCTGATAAATCAGTTTCTGCTGATGATTCAGTTCCTGCTGGTAAGCCTGTTTCTGCTGGTAGACCTTTTCCAGCCGGTTGGAAAAGACATGTTGCTAGACCATATGTGAGACCAACTAGTCCTTATTTTCAGAATGGTTTTTGGCATGTATTTCATGACTTAATGTATCTGGGACAAGGGTAGTGGGATACTGCTGTTAAGCCCTCAGCAGGTTGTTCTTGGAAGTATATGAGACCTATTTATCCAACAAGGACCAAGAACAATGGTGGATCTTCTACATCTACATGGCCTAACTCTTATAATGCACGAGGCAGGCTCAAGTCCGTGATGACTTGAGTCTCCAATGTGTACTAATTTTTGTATCTTTTATGTTGTTGTTGTAGGAACATCCTCTTAAAAGTAAAGCAGTAGGCATAGTGGATAGTGGTTGTTCTAGAAGCATGTCAAGGAACAAAGACTTGATACATGATTTTGTACCCATCCATCAAGGTGGCTCTGTGACTTTTGGTGGAGGAGAAGGTAGAATCACTGGGAAAGGAACCATCAGAACATCTAAGTTGGACTTTCAGAATGTGTACTTTGTGAAGGAACTGCACAACTTCAATTTGTTCTCAGTCTCACAAATTTGTGATACCAAGAACAAAGTCTTCTTCTCTGAGGATGAATGTCTTGTGCTGTCTAAAGACTTCAAGCTTCCAGAAGATACAACTATTCTGCTGAGAGTTCCAAGAAGCCACAATTTATACACATTCAACTTGAATGATGTCCAACCTACAGGTGATCTAACATGTTTGGTGGCTAAAGCATCCCTGGATGAATCTACAAAATGGCATAGAAGGATGGCTCATGTGAACTTCAAGACCATCAACAAGCTTTCAAAACTTGGTCTAGTTGGTGGGCTTCCTTCCAAAATCTTCACCAATGAACACAACTATGTTGCCTGCAACAAAGGAAAGCAACACAAAGCCTCCTACAAAGCCATTAAATCTGTGAGCACTATCTCAGAACCTCTTCAGTTGCTACATATGGATCTTTTTGGTCCAACTCAAATCAGAAGTATTGATCACAAGTACTTCTCCCTGGTAATCACTGATGACTATAGCAGGTTCTGTTGGGTATTCTTTTTGAGAACTAAAGATGAAACTTTTCCAACTCTAAAAGAATTTATTACCCTTGTTGAAAACCAGCTAAATAAAAAGGTTAAATGTATTAGGTGTGATAATCGGACAGAGTTTAAAAATGCCTTGTTAATAGAACTTTGTGGGTCTAAGGGGATAAAAGGGGACTATAGCAATCCAAGAACCCCACAACAAAATGGGGTTGCTGAGAGAAAGAATAGAACCCTGATAGAAGCAGCAAGGACTATGCTTACAGACTCTAAATTACCCACTATGTTCTAGACTGAAGCAGTAAACACTGCTTGTTATGTTCTGAATAGGGTGTCCATCACTAGACCTCATACCAAGACATCTTATGAACTTCTCACTGGTAAAGTTCCCAGTATTACACACTTTAGACCTTTTGGATGTCATGTGACCATTTTGAACACTAGTGATCAACTAGGAAAGTTTGATTAGAAGGCTGATGAGGGGTATTGTGGGTTATTCACCTCATAGTAAAGCTTATACGGTATATAATTTGAATGCTAGAAGGATTGAGGAAACTCTTAACCTGAGGTACCTAGAAGAAAAGCCTAATGTTCAGGGTCAGGGTCATGCCTGGTATTTTGACCTAGACTATTTGACTGATTATTTGGGCTATACTAGATATGTTTCTAACCAATCTGTAGGTACACAAGAGTCTCCCACTAATAATGCAAGAGCCATGGATGGAGACTCTGACTCTGAGTTGGAGGAAGCAACTATAGTTGTTCCTTCTTTTCCCTCTTCTCATGTTTCAGGTCCAAACACTAAACATGCTTCTGATGTGGATGGTGAAGATTCAAGTTATGCAGAGGCATTAGCTAGACTTCAGCAGCAAGAACATGCAACCAAGGAAGCTGCTGATGAGCTTGGTTTTGAGTTTGCCAAAGATACTGAAGCACTCTTGAGACAATCTGCTCATGAGGCTCGCAGAAACATCGACTCTCCTGATAGTAGTCCTATTTTTGCTGATAGTGTACCTGGTGTTCCTGCTGATCCGAATTCTGCTGATGCTGTTTCTGCTGGACCATCCATTTCTGCTGATGCCACTCCTACTCCATCAAAAAGTTTTGAAGCCCCATTTGGTCGATTTTCATCCCCCACTGATCTTGGTAATCATCAACAAGCTAACGGCATTTTCAGTTCCTCTTCACATGATGTTGATTTTGCCCCCACACTGAATAATCTTCAACCCAATGTTGAAGTTAATCCCATCCCTACTAAGAGGATCCACACTATCCATCCTCAAGAAAATATACTTGGAGATCCCAATGCAACAGTTCAAACAAGGAGTACAGTCAAGAAGACACAGTTTGGAGAATATGCTTTTGTTACTTATGTCATGAGTCAACAAAGAGACAATCACACAGATCAACAACATTGTCTGTTTTCTTGTTTCTTATCCCAAGTTGAACCAACCAGTGTAGCATAAGCACTTACAATTGCTAGTTGGGTAGAAGCTGTGCAAGTGGAGATGCAACAATTCAATAATCAAGAAGTATGGATCCTTGTACCTCTACCTGATGGGAAGTTTGCAATTGGGACAAAATGGATCTTGAAGAATAAAAGGGATGCCAGGGGTATTGTGGTCAAAAATAAGGCTAGATTAGTAGCTCAAGGTTTTAGACAGGAAGAAAGGATTAATTATGATGAAGTGTTTGCACCAGTGGCAAGGGTTGAGGCTATTAGGATATTTTTTGCCTTTGCATCTTATATGGGGTTCTTGGTCTATCAAATGGATGTGAAGGGTGCTTTTCTGTATGGAGAGATTGAAGAAGAAGTATATGTTAATCAACCTAAAGGTTTTGAAGACCCAGAACATCTTAACCATGTGTACAAAGTAGTCAAAGCTCTCTATGGACTTCATCAAGCACCAAGAGCTTGGTATGCTCGGCTATCTGCATTCCTGCTGAAGCTTGGATACAGAAGAGGGGCTCTTGATAAGACCCTCTTTATCAAGAAGAATTCAAGGGATATCATTCTTGTGCAAGTATATGTGGATGACATCATCTTTGGATCCACTAAGGAAGCTTGGTGCAGGGAGTTTGAGGATTTGATGAAGGGAGAATTTCAGATGAGTGCTATGGGAGAACTAACTTTCTTTTTGGGTCTACAAGTGCAGCAAAAGCCAAGACAAGTATGTGAAGGACATACTTCAGAAGTTTGATATGGAGAATGTCAGAACTGCAACTACACCTTATGAAACTCCCAATCCTAAGCATAACATTGAACCAGATCCTGCTGTCAATGTTCATTTGTACAGGTCCATGATTGGTTCACTTATGTATTTGACAGCTTCAAGGCCAGATATTACATTTGCAGTCAGTGCTTGTTCTAGACACCAAGTCACACCATTGACTTCCCACCTCAATGCAGTGAAGAAAATCTTTAAGTATCTAAAAGGCCAACCTAAACTTGGTCTTTGGTACCCAAGAGAGTCTCCTTTTGTGTTAGAAGCATACAGTGACAGTGATTATGCTGGTGCCAATCTTGATAGAAAGTCCACTACTGGAGGTTGTCAATTCCTTGGAAGAAGGTTGATTTCTTGGCAGTGCAAGAAGCAGACTATTGTGGCTAACTCCTCTACTGAAGCAGAGTATGTAGCTGCTACTAATTGTTGTGGCCAGGTTCTTTGGATACAAAATCAATTGCTTGATTATGGGTTCAATTTCATGAACACAAAAATCTTTATTGATAACCAAAGTACCATATGCATAGTTAAGAATCCAGTGTATCATAATAGAACTAAGCACATTGAAATTAGGCACCATTTTATTAGGGATGCAAATGAGAAACACTTAATTCAGGTTCTTAAAATCCATACAGATGATAATCTGGCTGATTTATTAACAAAGGCTTTTGATGGACCTAGGTTTAATCACTTAGTTGTCCATATTGGGATGGTTAACCCTTGAATGCTATATTTGAGGGGAGGCATAGGCCTAAGGGGAGGCATATGCCTCTGGGGAGGATTTGTAAACAATGTATTTTGCTCTAAGTATGTTCACTAACATTGTTTTGCAGGTTACTTGTTGTATACACTAACAATTATAAGGTTTAGATTGTCTTGTGTGTTTTGTTCTGTGTGTTTGTTTTGCAGATAGCTGTTTCTGCTGATGACCATGTTTCTGCTGATGATAATGTTACTGTTGATGTGTTGATGAATCCGTAGAATTGACTTATATCAGTGGAATTGCAATAATTAAGTGTACTCAGGAAACAAACGTCAAAGTGACAGCTAAGGGAAATGTAAATTCATTAATCATCACTGATTATTACAAAAGATGGTGAATTTACAGACCCTGACACAACTTGAACCATGATACTAACCCTGACACTACTCCACCTTTCCTTTTCCTTTCCCCTTCACATCATCATTAGAGAGATCTGAATCAAACCCCAGTTTGGAAGTTTGGAAGAATTTTCTGCTGATCCTGTTGGCGTTGAGGGAGCTTGGCTTTGGGGTTCATCCTCATCTGAGGAAGTACAAAGGAAAGGTGATAGGAGCTCTCTAGGAGGTGGTTGGAGAGGAATCCAAGGATTGGAGTCTTCAGAATCTGCTATTGATGGATAATTAGGTTTTGTGTAAATTTCATCTTCTTTTTAGATGGCTTTTTGGATGGCTTTTTGGTAATGTGGCTCCTCTCTGCACTTGGGGATTCATCGGTGCTCCTTGTTGGTGAATCAATTTTGGTTGAAGAATCAGATGGAGATTCAACAATTTGAGGTTTTGAGCTCATGGCATCTGCTATTGATGGATAATTAGGTTTTGTGTAAATTTTGGATCTGATTTATAGGCGAAAGTCAAAGTGTAGGTCCATTAATGCGTATTAGGTGGAAGAGTAAATACCCTAAGATCTTTACTGCAGATATTTTTTGCTCATTTCTGCTGAGGATGGTTTCTGCTGATTGTGTGGTTCCTGCGGAATGATAGTACAATTCCTGCTGATTGAATGTTTGGACTATTACAGTGGAATCAAACTAAAGTACAGAACAAGTTGAATGAAAATTAAGATAAAAACAAAAGTTTATTCATTATCAAAGGAGGAAAGTACATTCACAGGGATACCCAATCCAAACACCTAAAACCTAACATCCAACACAACAAAAAAAACAAACACCCACTACTAGACAACCTACCACCTACTCCTGCTTTCTCTTCCCTTTGCCCTTGGGATCAGATGTGCCTTCACCAGCCCCCTTGGTCCTCAGCATCCTTTCTACTTTCTTGGCCTTCATCTCAGGCTGCCATAGCTTCTTGCAAACCAGCCCCAATACTTGTGGAGGTGGTTTTGGCAACCTCTTGGACGATTGAGGAACTGGAATTTGGCTCATACCAGCCACAACTCTCTCCATCTCTTTAGTCAGTAGGTGGTGGTTCTGAAGGACCTTCATCCAAGTCTTACTTGAACAACAACTCCAACCGCTTTGTATCATCAGGGGCATCTGAATCATATACCCAACATGGAAGTTGTGACAAATCATCATCTGATTCAGAAGATAAAGCAGGTGGAGGAGGTGGTGGCGGCGGAGGAGGAGCAGCTAAATCATGATGTCTCTTACGTGCTTGCTCCTTAGTTTGCGGATTGCTTTTGCTATTGGTTTCTGCTGATTGACCACTGGTTTCTGATGGTTGACTTTTGGTTGCTGTTGAAGGTTAATATTTGTGTTTATTTGGGCGGTACTTAAAAGTCAAAATTGGTCAAAGATTCGATACACGATTTTTGCCAATTCATTACCACGATTTGGGTAACTTCCATATATAACCTAACGTGTGTATCTCACGCCCAAAATAACTGATTCCCTCTCTCTTTATAATCACCCCATTTCATAACTTCCCATCACTCATTCCCACGCACCTCTCAATTAAACATCTGCTCTCTAACTTTCTTTTCAATGGCTGCCTTGGAATTTAAAAGAGATCACAATAAAGTAGCTTACATAGGAAAAGGCTAAACCAAGGATCATGATGTTTTTGAGTCAATGGTTGATTTCTTGAAAAGATCTAAAATCCATTTTGCTCTCACGTGTTACCCTACTAGGATTTGTGAGTCTCTTGTTCGCCAATTTTGGGCCACTGCTAGAAGAGAGCCTGAAGATGATCCTACAGAGTTGGTTGCAACAATTGATGGGGTCGAGTATGTGGCCTCTGAAGCATTGATTCGTGCTAAACTTCAGTTGGATGATGAACATGGTGTCTATCATGTTGACACAGACATCATACTTCCAGGGTTAAGAGCTATTAGATACCAAGGAGAAGTTACGAATGCTTGGTACAAGAAAAGGTTGTGCCCCAAATGGAGATTTTTGATGCATACCCTGTTGCAATGTCTAAGTCCAAAGTTACGAGGCTGGGATCAATTCTCCACTCATCTGGCTTGTGGAATTGTCTATTTATCCCAGGGTACTACTTTTGATTTTTCCAGATATATTTTTCAAAATATGATTGATAATGTTAGTGCTGGGAAAAATAAGTTCTTAATGTACCCTAGGTTCTTACAAGTAATAATAGGAATAGAGACCCTAGATAGGACACATCAACCCATTGCCACTTTAACCTCTAAAGTATTTTCTAATATGGGTGGTGGGCATACAGGGGTACATTGGCCTCTTTTGCCAGCTATGTTGCCTGTTGGCAATGATGCTGACGTAGGGGATGCTGCTGATGGTGGCCAACCACCTCAGCCTGATGCTGCTGATGGGTTGTACAAGTTGCTGCTGATGCATCTGCATCAGTTACTACTCAGGCAGGGACATCCTCATCTGCAGCTGCTGGTCCATCCAGTACTGCTGATACAACTGCATCTGTTCCTGCGGATACTCAGCCACCACCATCCCCAAGACCTGTTGCTCCCACTGAGCAACCCAATGTCCCTGCAGACCCAACACAGTCTGTTGATCTGGATGTTGATGACTTGGCCTACACATCTCTTAGGCACACCTTTGACCATGTGACACCTAGTCCACCTCATGTATCTAAACAACCTTTAGATAAGCCCCTTATGTAACCAAATATTGTGCCTACTTTTACTTGTATCTTTGAGTCTCATGATAAACCAGCTACCTCTCACATACAGAGGTCTCCTAGTCCAACTGGAGAGGCTTTTGTTGAGAAACCTGATTCTGCTGATGGTCTTCATGTTTCTTCTGATAGGTCCCAGGATGCTCCTAAATCAGCAGGTAATCTTGCTGATGGAGCTGAGGACCCTGTTACTCTCACCAAGGTGTATGCTTTACTTGGCAGGTATGTGAAGCAGGTTGACAATTTGGAAAAGGGGCTCAAAGAAACAAAGACAACTCTTGGGGAACAAGTTGTTGCTCTTCAGAACAGGGTCAAAGATTTGGAAACACAACTGGGTCAGAAAAAGAAAAGAAAATTGGTAATTCACTCAGATGCTGAAGAAGATGAGTTAGACTCTCTCCATGTTCTGGCAGAGGCATCTTTGGCTCAGAAAACACCTTCTCCTAAGGTCAAACCTGCTGATACTTCTAAGTCCAAGGTGCAGGCACCTATTTTGACTCAAAGGAAAAAGAGGCGCCAATATCTCAACAAGGCTGATCTAGTTGTTGATCCAGTGGTTCAGTTGGATTCTGCTGAAGAGGGTGACTCAATGGATATTGGTTATGCTGGTATTGGTGTGTCTACTTCAACTGCTATTCCTGCTGAGCCTCTTCCTATTGGTGATGCTAACATAGGTTCTGCTGATCAAGAAGTGCCAGCTACTGCTGACACATTCTTTCATGTTTCTGCTGATCAGCCCACTGCCAACATTGCTTCTGTGGATGATTTTGCTGCTACTTCAGACATTCCTACTGTTAAAGAACTTCCAAAGGTTTCTACAGAACCATCTAGTGTTTCTGCTGACCAACCTTCAGCTTCTATTCCTGCAGTTATTGACAAAGGGAAATCAGTCTTGCTTGAAGAAGTTCTTCCACATAGGAAAAAGTCCAAGATGGAGCTTGACCTAGAAGAGCTAAGTGCAAAAGTAGCTGCTGATCTCAGTGCTCAATAATTGGCTGCTGAAGCTAAGAGGCAAGAGGAATTGAAACTTTCTGAGATTGTGGCAAAAAGACTGCATGAAAATCTAAATCAGTCTGATTCTGATTCTTTGCCTGCTGAGAGGAAAAAGGAATTGGATGACCTATCCAAGCAATTCACTCCAGACACTTGGGAGAATCTTGCTTCACAAGTTCTTGCTAATCCAGAATTAGCTCAGAAGGTCTTGGGTGAAGATTTTGAGATGGAAGATTATGTACAGCAAATGGTTGCTAGGGGTGTACATAAGAATAAAGCTGAGGCTGAAAGGAAGGCTAGAACAAAACGAGAGAAGCCTATGACACAAGCACAACAAAGGGATTACATGAGAAATGTTGTGAAGAATCAAAGTCGTGCTATCTATGGTTATGGCTATACTTGGAAACAAGTGAGGGCTATGGAGGATTCTCAATTGATTGAAGAATATAATAAGATTCAAACCGAAATCGGCAGAATTGGTGGTCAGACAAAGAGGTTGAAGTTTACTGAAGCTACTGATGCTCCAAATGTGGTTTCTACTGAACCTGTTGTTCCTACTGTCTCCACCCCTTCTCAACCATCTATTTCTGTACCCTGCTTCTGCACAAGAGGTTGCTACAGAGACCTTTGTTCCTGCTGAACCATCTATTCCACCTAAAGTGGCTGAAACTGCTGAGGATGTTGCTACTGAGCAACATCTTTCTGCTGATGAGGAAGCTCATCTTTCTGTTGATGAGGAAGCTACCCTTTCTGCTGATGAGTCAGAGACATTGGATTCTACTAATCCCTCTCATCTTCCTACAGATGATGTTCCTGCTTCCACTACAGGTGCTGCTGATAAAGAGTCTTCTCCTGCTTATACTCCTGGTAAAAGACAAAAAAGGATTGCAAGAAAGAGGAAAGCCAAAGCTCTGGCTCTTCCTGCTGAGGACAGCTCTTTTATTGAACATGCAGAGGATGATGGTGAAGATCCTGATCTATGGGTTCGTTTGGTGAATGAGAGCTTTATCCAATTGAATTTGGTAACGAACAGATCAATATTGTGCATAGAGAGGATGGTTCTGTTAAGTATTTCTCTTTTCTTAGTGAAATCCTTTCCGTAGTGGATAAAGATGATCTTCTTCATCTGTATGATTCGGTTACCACTTACTTCAGAACTCATGCACCTAAGGGATGTGGTCTTTTTCTACTGGTTGATTTGTATACTCTCTTTGATTCCACATATTATGTTGGCAAAGGATTTAAAGTTTGGAGAGGACAGGATTGGGATGTTGCTAGTTGGCAATATTTTCCTCTCTGCAATGTTCATATGATTTATACTATGTCTGGGAAGGCTGTGTATATGTTTGCAGATTCTACTTATCCACTCACAGAGGGTACTGTGAGACAAATGCTTGAGGTTAAGTTGACTGTTCCTGCTGATATGGTGGGTAATGATATGACTTACGCTGAAAAACTTATCAAAACCTTGAGAAGGAATCTGCTTGTTAAACAACAATTGGCATCTCAAATTTGTTGATAGCTGTAATGGTTTGCTCAAAACCATAGGGTACTTCACTCACCCATGCTTCATTGCTGAGAGTGAAAAATGGTCATCAATTCACCATGGATCTTATCCTTTGGAAATCCAAAGAATTGACTTGCACACATGTATATGGCTTGTGGTAAAGGTAGTGGAAAACCATATTTGGTAATCAATTCACCAAGGTGAGTTAATCAACCAAAGAATTGGCTAGTCCTGAGCAAACGGCTATAGGTAAAGACAAGTCAAATCCGTTTATGGCTGTGATAATTTACCAAAAATCATTAAGGTTTTTCAACATACCAATGATTCATGATCTAAGTGTTGAACTGGTTACTAGTTCACCAGGGTGATGTCATGATTCCACCAATGATCTAGCTAGCCCAAGAGTGAGTAGCTACTTGGTAAAGGCTTATCAAATCTACTCATATAGCTGTTGGTTCTAGTTGCTGCTGACAAATAGGAGTTGCTGCTAGAATCTTGTTCTTCATGGTGGTTACTGGTTGTATTTGACATCGAGTCATATAGTTGCTGGTGGTAACATGTTATTGCTGCTGATGTTCATTGTCAATCCTCATGCTCTGAAAGGTTACAGATCTATCAAGAATCTTGAACTTAACTATGTCAAATTCAAGATTAGGGGAGGATTGTTAGGAATTATTGATTCCTGCTGACGGATCCTGCTGAAGACCAAATGGTGTCTGCTGATGGTGGATCCTGCTGACATAATTGGTTCCTGCTGATATAGTACATCCGTAGGAATGTAATAGACTGGATAGAGTTAATTTATTTTAGGACAAGATATGTAGAATATCTTTCATAGTTTTATCATTATTCGTTTCTTGTAAGAGGGTTTAGGGTTTCTTGTAGTATAAAAGGAACCCTTGGCCAATGCATTATGTACGACTTCAAAAAACAATATTAGTTATTAATAAAAGATCCATAGAGGATCAAAGTGTTCTTATTAGTTTGTGTTATTCTTGTATTTGAGTTCCGCTATAGAATACAAGTTTCAGATATTTTCTTATTAGTGTGTTTGTGATTACATAAGCATTACTAACGATCTATATAGGCTCAAAGATGTATTAAGGTCTTAGTTTCAACCATAAAGAGCCTTGTAATAAGTTATGTAAAATAAGTCCAAGCCCAAGCCCATAGAAAGCCCATCTATCCTTTTTATGGAAGTATAAAAGGCATCCTCCTTCTCATTTGGAGGGTGTGCTTGTGTGTGTAATATATGTGTGTTTTATGAATGAAATGTATTCTCTTTCTCTCTCTACTTTCTCTCTCTAAAATACACATCATACAAGTCACCAAAGATTAGTGATTTAATTTGTTCTACGGTCCTACAAGTGGTATCATGAGCCTCGGGATAATTTTAGGTTGTTTTTTATTAGATTTGGATGAAAAATAGGCGTTAGGGCTCGTTTCTGTCATGTTTCATCGAGAAAGCTTTCTGTCTTATCGAGTAAGCTAGGTAGTATCGAGTAAGGCTCCTGTTTCATCGAGTAAGCTTAAGTTCTGTCGAGTAAGCAAGGGTATCGAGTAAGGCAGCTAAGTATCAAGTAAGGTATAGAGTTATCGAGTAAGACAAGACAGTTTCGAGTAAGGCTACTTTTGTATCGAGTAAGGTTTGTGATTTAGATATCGAGTAAGGTTTGAGAACTTGGTATCGAGTAAGGACAAGGTTTCGAGTAAGCAGATTTGCGAGAAGGAAA
>LBNU01027034.1:51214-66528 GCA_014162995.1 Artemisia annua | reverse complement strand
ACGTGTGATTAAACTTTTGAATTTTGTACGGGTATATTTTGTGACCATTTTACGCTTACTATTTCCAAATTTTGAAGGGCAAAATAGTCATTTTATAGGGTTAAATAGTCACAAAATACACACAATTTACCAAATTCGAAAGTTTAGTCACACATTAGAAAAAAAATAATAATAAACATTGCTGCATACAATGGTAAAAAGTGTCAAGTTTAATGCATTTTTAGATAATTAGCCCATCGTAAAGTATATTTTTTTTTCTTTCTTTTTTTAAGTGATATAAAAAAACACAGTGTTATTTTCAGCGAGCTTCTTTACTTATATTTCTTTTACACTCAAATTTTAGACTTATACGACTTGACTCAGATAGATTTGTGACAAGACTTTTATTTGCGAAATGAAAACATTCTTCTCAAGTTATATAGATAACCAGACTAATCCTCTTGTTAACTATTTTTCAATGGTACAAGTGTAAAGGTGTGTATCTATATATAACAATACTATCACTGATAAATCTCGTGGATGTAGAATCACCACCGTCGCACCCCATAATGACTTTTTCCCGATAGCAAAAAGGCACTATTATACTGATATTCGCAAATTTATACATATATTTAAGGCTAAAATTCTTTCACTTTCGGCTAAATAAATAACAAAAATATGAATTTCATTGCATATATTATGTAATTATGTTATTTTATATTGTAGGAAATTTTATGTGAAATATTGAGGCCAAAGAAGAAATTTTGAAATATCAAACGGAACCCGAACGAAGCCTAATTCAATTATCTTAGCTATAATATTCGGCCTAGAAGAAAAGAGATAAAAGATTTTTATATCCATACTCTATCACAAAACTGACATGTTCCATTGGTTGAATACTTGTGTTGGGACCATGAAGACAGGAGTTTGATTCCAGTTTAGGGCAATTTTTGGTATTTTATGCGTCGCCCAGTCAGCAGCCACGTCACGTCCCAGTTAGCGCTACGTCAACAACACGTATGGCCATGTCAGCTACCACCTCAGTGGAACACACGCCCAGCGCCCTCCCGACTTACGTTGTATTGTGGGGACACACGGTCCAATGGAGGCTGCCACGTGCTAAGGAGAATGCCAGTTAAGTACCTACCACTTTCACAAAGTTATCTAACTTTGGGGCTATTTAGAAAATATGTTAGGGTAAATATTGTAAATTGTGGTTTATATAAGCCTCCCACCACAACTCAAATCATAGCATCTTCTTCCTATTTTTATTTTTTTTATATAAAAAGTTTCTTTCTAGTTTTTATGTTTTAAGTTTATGAACAAAAGTAGTGTAAGTATAGTTTATGTTTATTAAAGTCTTTACTTACTTGTTTTTCAAATATTTGTCTTACATTCTTTTATAAATCTTCAAATCTCAAATTCATTTTTTTACAAAGCCTTAAGCTTAAATACTTAGCGGTAAAGTGTCACCTTGACGTGGTGAAAGTCATCAGTTCGAGCCTGATTATCCATAGACCCAATGTGAGTCTTCTCCTCTTAACCCTCTTTTTATTTTGTCAATAGAAATCTTTTTAAATTCATTTTTATAAAAAGTCTTAGTTTTATCCTGTTTTTTATTTGCTAAAATATATGATTAAGAAAATAAGCAAAAAATAAAAATAAAAAAAGAAAGAAAAGAAAGATTGTATTTAATTTTCCTTACTTCAGCTCATAACTTTCATAGATTTTAGTTTTGCATTTTTTTTTAGTATTTTCTATTTTCGCTAGTTTTGCGCTTTAATTTTATAAAATCATTTTCGTTACAAAATTTCGTTTTTATATTTTACGTTGTTTTCTATGAATTTTTAGAAGTCAAATTAATTTTTATAGAATTTTTAGAGTTTGTTTAGTCTTTTTAATGTGTTTTAAAGCAGTTTTATTCAAAAAACTCATAAAAATATTTTCATAAGTTTTAAATTTCTGTATTTACTTTTATGCATTAGTTTATTTAAGTTTTAGTTTGCGTAAAATTTTCGGAATTTATTTCAAAGATTTTTTATTCATTCCAATTTTTATAAAAGTTTCTATTTTTAAAATCTTATCCTTTTGTTTTTTCTAATCTACTGTAACTAAGTTATTTATAAATCCTAAACCTTAATAACACAAGCTTAGTTTACATGAAAAATTAAACGTTGTTTTAGTAACTTGGGTGGTTTTTGATTTATCTATAAATTAGTTTATAGATTATTTTTTGGGTTAATTACTTGAAAATGTATCATACTTGTCACTTTTTGTTATTGTGTGTATTGAACTTATTTTTTTCTTATTGTGTGTACTGAACTTTCAAATTTTGATTATTGTGTGTATTTTGCGACTATTCAGCCATGTAAAATGACCATTTTAACCTTCAAAATTTGAAAAAAGTAATGGTAAAATGGTCACAAAATACACACAATAATTGAAATTTGAAAGTTTAGTACACACAATAAGAAAAATAAAAGTTCAGTACGCATAATAACAAAAAGTGACAAGTATGATACATTTTTAAGCAATTAACCCTTATTTTTTTTATTTTTAATACTAGATTATCGTTGATGGAGTCACTATTATGTCCGGGTCATACCGAGCTAATTCTGGGTTTTATATTTTCCTTATTTTATTATTTTTTTTATGTTATTTCCATGCTTAGTTTTGGATCTGTCTAACTCAACAACTGTAATCACAGTCGTAATTAACAATAACAAGTGTCTCCCTTATCTCTCTTGCAATTAGTGTTAGTGATATTTAGGTGGCATTCGCAACCAAGGACCTTAAATACATAATGACACGTGATCCAAATGTTGTTAGCAGCTAGATTAGTGAAACATATAAAAAATCTTAAGAAAAGAAGTCGATCCAAAACTAATAATTGGGATAGATGCAAAATGGGGGAATGAGACAAAAAATGATACTTGTATATATCACAGGTGAAATTGCAGCGTTGGAACTCTGATATACGAGGATAGTTGTCATATATCAAATTATTCATTCAAAGTGTATTCATTTTTCATTGATTGAATTTATGAACAACGAGAAAATAACTTTTATTGGTAGCCACCCCAGTAAAAGTTATTTTCTCGTCATTCAGAAATTCAATCAATGAAAGAGACATATATTTTGAATGAATAATTTGACATATGAGAACTCTCCACTAACAACAGAGTTGCAATACTAAAATTTCACGACGAAATATATCCATATCTTTTTTCGTCTGATTCCTCCGTTCTACATCTACTCTAATTGTATTAGTTTTGGATCGATCTTCTTTGATGTATGTTTTCTATTTAAATTAAATGAAAATGCTAAATATTGGATCCCTTCGTAAACCTAACATGAGTGCGATTTTAGTTTCTAGCCTAAAGTTGTCTTACATTTTCAATTGTAGGTATCAGGCGCTCCAATATGCTGTTGATGCAGTTTGTAATACCTTGCATGAACTTGATCAGGTACAATGTTAACCTATTATTCATGCGGTTTTGGTGTGTTTTTTAATTCTTAAATCCTAGTATCTAGTTATTACCTTGTTTGGGTGGAGTGTATACATGTGAAATCAGCTTGAGTCCTATATTGGGCATGTTATAGTCAGAAATATAATCTTTTTACGTACTACCAGTTATTTCATATACAAGTTCAATTTTGTTTGCATGGCCCGAGTAAGATGTCATATATTTGTCTTAACTCACACACAACTCTTAAGTGTCTATTATGCGTTAGTCGAGTATGACTATCTTTAACAACTTTCACCTGTATGTTTACTCTTACTATAACTTTGGTTTTAAGCTGCAATCGATTATGAGTATCACTATCTTTTTACGACTTTGAAATTTTGCCTTTATGCGTTAGTCGGGTATACAAGATATTCATAATATTTATTTTTTATTCTAAAGGGGTGTTTGTTTAAGCTTACATGTGTCAACCCGAACTTGTTAACTTATGTGTCACTTTGTTTGTGTCGGGTCAGAAATTGCCACCCATAATTGATAGTAAAGTACTTGAATTTAGAATAAAAAAAATTCAAAGTAATAGAGTCAATTTCTGTTTAGAATAAGATTACGAATTTTTGGTACCAAAACCATATATGTTTAATTGTAACTCTTGTTTGATGCTCGTTTCCTTTACAAATGCTTCTTTGTTTTTTTGTATTATCTTAAAACTTGTATTAGCTAACAAATAGTTAAAGATGAGTGCGTAATAATTTTTTATACTAATATTTTATTTGTTGAAACAGAAGCCTCAATGTATCTTTTTCGGTCTAATGCAAGCCCGAGAATTTGTTTTATCCACGTGCAAACAATATGAAGAAATAAATAGTGAAATGGCTAACTCACTTGATGCTATCATGCAAAATGATGAGGATTTCATAAATGAATCGTGGAAGTGGCTAGGAGGAGTTGTAGATGTTGGAGATAAAATATTGAGGCTATCTCCACGGGGTTACTTATACTCGTGTGATAAGGTTTCGAAGAAAGTTTCTTCCTGGGAAATAATTGACATATTACCACCACCTCTTTTAGATAACTACTCTTATATCGTCAATTCCTACATAATGATGCATTCATGAAAAGTTAAGCCTGAGGTGAACGTTAATGCTTTCTATTCTTGTTTTCAAAAGAATGCTTTGTTAAAAAAAAAAAAAAAAAAAAAAAAAAAAAAAAAAAAAAAAAAAAAAAAAAAAAAAAAAAAAAAAANTAAAATGTCCAAGTTGGTGGAAGAAATATATGTTGATCCCCTTACATGCCACTCTTTTCTAACCCATAACCATGGTCATGATGTTCGTGTTAGAAGGTCTGGTATTAAGTTAAGTTGGTATGAGGGAGGAATGGAGCACCGAGAAGAAATAAGAATGCAAGGTGTTCTTTGTAAGCTAAGGATTTCCCTCTTTGATATTTCTATTCTAAATGACAAGCTCTTTAAGCGGGTGGAATATAGTTTTCCACCAGAAAAACAAGATGTAAAATGGTCTGTTGAGAACAAGGGCATAATAGTCAAGCATCAACTACACATTAATGTAGTATGCGTTAAAAAAATTGCAAGTGATGATGCAAGTGTTGTTAACAAACTTGTCACATCTCTTCATGATATTAGTCACGCCAGTACAAATGTTTTGATGGTTCATGATGTCTAAATTTCAAACAACATGTATCATTTTTTGGTAAAGCATTTTGGCAAGCCCTTGATTGAGTTCATGAACTCATAAAGGTCACCCGCTAACGATCATAAGAACATGGTGAAGTTAATAAGGTTAGCCCTGCTGTTTTATATTATTTTTGTTTGTTTTATTTGGTTTTGAAACCTTTGTTGACAAATGTAGGGGCTTGGTTAACGGCATAAGGGCTTTGCACATTAACAAAGTTGCAATCGGAAACCTCAATGTTAATGATATTTTTGTGGATGAACATTGGATTGTCAAGATTGCCCAATTAATCTATCAAGGGAATTTCACACACCCAAGAAGGGAAAAGAATGGAATTTCTTGGGTGTGTGAAATTCCCTTGATAGATTAATCAGGGAAATCTTGACAATCCAATGTTCATCCACAAAAATATCAATATTGAGGTTTCCGATTGCAACTATGTTAATGTGCAAAGCCCTTATGCCGTTCACCAAGCAACTACATTTGCCAACAATGGTTTTAAAACCAAATAAAACAAACAAAAATAATATAAAACTGCAGGGCTAACCTTATTAACTTCACCATGTTCTTGTGATTGTTAGCGGGTGACCTTTTGAGGTCATGAACTCAATCAAGGGTTTGCCAAAATGCTCTACAGAAAAATGATACATGTTGTTTGAAATTTGGACATCATGAACCATCAAAACATTTGTGCTGGCATGACTAATATCATGAAGAGACGTGACAAGTTTGTGAACAACACTCTCGTCATCACTTGCAATTTAACGCATACTAAGATAAAAATTACATAATCAGGAATTTTTATCTTGTATTAAAGCTCAAAAACTAAAACTTTGAAGTACAAGTATTACTTAAAACACACCTTTTTTATTAAAATACTGCAGAAGCTTTGTTACAATGGTGGTGATGGTAATTTTTTTGTAGGTGATTGGAGGATTCCTTCCTACCGAATTACAATGACTTTTATAGGCCAAAAGAAAGAGAATAAACTGAGAATATGCTTTGGCATCTAGCATATTCCAAAGAATAAACCATGGCATATGCCAAGGAATATTCCAGGCCATTATTGATTTTGATACATTGGCTGACGCATATAATTTGACAACGACCCTAACTTTAATAATTCACATGCAGTACTACAATGATGAATCCTCTTTTCACATGGTGCCTAATAATTCTTGAGCTTTTATCACATGTGAGCCCTCCTAGCGTGGGGACAATTGCTTACGGGACGATTTAATTTTGCCATTTGCAAGCAATAATCATCCCACCCGGGGTCCACAATAAAATTAATGTGTAGTTGATGTTTGACTATTACGCCCTTGTTCTCAACAGGACATTTTACATCATGTTTTCCTGGTGGAAAACTATATTCCACCCGCTTACAGAGCTTGTCATTTACTAGAAGAAATATCAAATTTTTAGACTTATTTTAAAAGTTTATATAATCTTGATACTTATTTACAACTTGACTCAAAGTTGAGGCAAGGCTTTTTTTTTTTTTTTTTTTTTTTTTTTTTTTTTCGAATTGAGAGATTGATCTCAAATTTAAATTGATTATCCCTTGTTGTCTTGGTTTGCAAAAAAACACTATCTCTTTTATGCAAATTACACAACCATCGTCTTTGGATCTCATGCATATATAAAACTATAAAGTTTTTTCATCAAACAAACAATACCAATAAACGTATCTTTTTAATCATCTTTAGTTTGATGTCCATTTTATTTTTTTGTGAAATGTATTTTTACAATTTTTCCGCAAAATATCATAATATATTCGGAATGGAAGATTTTGCTTTTTTATAACTTAAAAACAAGAAAATGACATATTGCGTATCTCATTCATTTCGTTTTGGCAAGGATGAGAAGTGAACCAAAAATTCTCCTCAGGAACTACACCTCCATTTTCGAAGTTGAGGATTGCGTTTTGCAGATTTACACTGCGTTCTAGAGAAAAAAATGAATGAAAGTGAAAGAAAAAGGAATTAAAGTAAGAGATAGGAAGTAAAGTGACTTTCACAAGTTTTATAACTAAAATATATAATCACTTTACTTTACCTCACTTTACTTTCTTAAAAAAAGCTGGATAACACAAACTTTCTCTCTTTCACATTACTTTCTCCCTTTTACTCAACTCGAGAACACAGTGTAAGACAAAGCACGAGAACAACTTTTACAATTTACTCTTAAAATAACGATGTCAAATCTTTAATGATTATTTATAAACTTTTATATTAATTCTTTCGATTTATATAGAGGTGCAAGGAAAACAAGCAACAAACTGCTCCGCTAGCTCTTATTGAATTACAAAGCCAATTCTTTTAGAAACTACGTTTGTAGATCTAGGTTTCATCACATTTTTTAGATCCTCTTTAGAAAAAATCTCATTCTTTATATGTAGCCAACACAATCTGCCCCACACTATACAAAGTTACAAACCAACATAACCTCGTAAAATAATTAAGAAACCACTTTTATCTCTTTCCCATGTTCCCTTCTCTTGAAGTACCGTCACCATCGTCTGCGTTGGAAATGGCTATTGCACTAGTTATATTGACGAGATTTAAATAGTTGATTGGAAACATGCAAGGCAATAAAACTGTTGTGGTTGTGGTATACTAATCATACATTTGAGAAGTTAAAAGCACAACAATTTGGAAATCGTTTCTATTGTACATGATAATAAGTCCAACAAAGACTTGCACATTTTCAGGCAAAGGTAGTCGCATTTCATGATTTCGTCATGTATTGAACAAGAAGGCATGTAACCATTTTCCATATTTACAAACTCATACGAGTTATTCTTTCTTAACGTAATATTTGAAAAATGAATAAGAGACTGTATGACTAAAAACATGCCTAATAGTAGGCTGAGCATCGGTCCAAAACCGAACCGAACTGAAACTGAAAACCGAACCGAAACTGAAAACCATTAGTATATAGAACCGAAACCGAACCGAATATAGCCGGTTTGGTTCGGTTTTGTGACGGTACGGTCGGTTCTCTTCAGTTTATAGGTGTGTTTTTCTCGGTTTTGGGTCAAACTGAACCGAAAACCCATTAGCATATATAACCGAAACCGAAACCGAAGCGAATATGGTCGGTTCGGTTTTCGGTCCAACGCTCAACCCTAGGCTAATACTATAATACATCTTGTCACTTTATGTTTTCAATCAATTTCTCTTTCCAAACATTCACCATTTATTATCTAGTCATTTGCAATCTTATTATCAGGCATACCTTAGGCTTGTTTAGGGATGAGAATTTTATGTAAATACAAGTTTGGCCGGTCCTCAAGAGTTACCAGTTAACAAGTTCCACGATCCTACGAGTAAGGGGCCAGTCCTTAAGGTTTACTAGTTAACTACTCGTACAAGAGCTCTCGACCTGTTCGAATCCCAAACTAAGCTTGGCCTAACAAATCAAGAATGCTGATATATTCTGCCAACAAATAAATAGACAGCAGCAGTCATTTACAGGTTCTAACATTCTTACATTACCACCAAATATACCACAAGCTAAAAAGCGACAAAAATGTCTAACAACGTCCACCTATTGATAGACTTAGATACCAACTGCTAACCTTTACTAAGTTTACTAACCAAAAATGAAAAAACAAAAAACCAAAATTAGAAATTTTCAACACTACAAAACTAGTTGGGGGACGGGTGTATGAACTTTCCTTTGAATTTTCGATCTGTATTCCCTGTTTCATCGTCAAGTATAATTACCATAATCCCCTGTGAGCATTAACTTCTGTACAGTAACGACAATGAATCTAGTATCGTGCTTCAAGTCTTGTAGCATGCTACCTGACTTGTAACTTCAACTCCAATTCCACATTCTGCATTGTCGCCATGGGTATAGATACGATACACCAAAATCAGCCAAAAGGTAAACCGGGGTCATCTAATCTGAGAGTAACTCTTCAAGTTCAGGTAATTCAGATATCGAAGGATCATCATCCGCATTTGTCTCATTGACTAATCGTGGGCCCATAAGATCGTCATCTTCATCCTGGTCAGATGCTTCTGGTTCGTTTTCAATGTCCTGATCAGCAACCACTTCATCCGAGTCGATATTAGCCTTCCCAAATTTTCGAGGGAGAGTTTCAGATCTTGATTTGGCTTCTGGGTCTTCACAGATACAAGTAGCAGGATTTTCATGAAATTCGCCTCTACCAGGCCTTACCTCTTTTGGTTCCCCCATGAAACCTCTCTGATGAGTTCTAACTCTTGAAGAGAATTCTTCCCATGTGGTGTTTTCTCGGTTTAGGAACAAACGGTATAGCTTTTTAGCATTTGGTCGTATTGTTGGTTTGTGTCCAAAGTATCTCCTGCAATAGACCAATCAAACAAAAGGAGCGCTTTATAACATAAACACCGACAGAAAACACATGTGAACTGTGCAGAAAAATGTTTTACAAGGGCTATGATGTCAAGTAGGATATTTAACCTTTACAAATAGTAGCGAGACCAGGCAATACATTATAATAGTAATCAGTGTGAATCTAGGCAAGTTTGTACACGTTTAAGATAGCAAAAATGGATGGGCCATGCAGGTTGGACGAATGGTCAAGATGGGTCATTCGACCTGTTAGGGATCAAACATCGAAACGACCTAATTATAAGTAAGTGGGCGAAATTTTCCACCTTTAACTGACTTTAGTTCCATTGTTTAGCGTAGGCAAAACTAGCGGGTCATGCAGGGTTGGGTTTAAACCAAAAAGTCAAGTTTGCTTTGAACATACCTCCGACCAGCCAAAATTTTTGCCATATTGCCGTTGTTATTCGTAACAAACACGTCGCTTTCATCACACACAATGAAATCTAGTGCAGCCATACGAGATGAGAATGTAGAAAATGGTTCGAGCTCGTCTTTGGTGGCTATGGTGTCTTTCGAATGAATGTTTGGGAAGAGTGCTCTCAAGGGTGCTAATGTCTCATCCCCACCATATACTTCACCAGAAGCCACATAAAGATGAACATCTTTGCTATATCCAAGTGCTCTCAGCATCAGACCCACTTCTTCTGGTGTAAGAGGGCATCTCCCTTGTCTCCTTTCTTTGTCAGGATTGTTGCTCTGCAGTTGGTATAGAAAACTATTAGGCCTTCCTTAAAGTAAAGGATATACCTATGCCTTTAGATTGAGTTATTATTAGTTCTGTCAGAGACTGTGATCCTCTAAGATAATAGAAATTTCCTTTGAAGTGTTAAAAGTTGAATTGCACTTTCGAAATGGTCAACATATAAACATTAGCAATTTTGCATTGCAAAAAAATTATCAAATGAATCATGAATGTATTATAGAAAGTGGAATTTTGACCCATTTACTTATAAACAGGGCAATTTGGGTCAAAAGGGTAAGATTGAGTGCTTACATGTAAGGTTTTCCACCTCTTCCGAATTTTACCTAGTTCTTTTCTTTCCTTCTCGCCACCACCATAATAGCATCCTGAAAATGCAAGCATATCAGGTTCAAACCTGTAATGTAAATGGTAAAAGCTGTAGTTAGCACAAGGAATACAATCTTTCGAACTGGCCAGAGTAAATATGGAAGAACCTAAATTCACAAAGGGGACAGCAGTAACAGAGAACAGGGTACCTATTTAGCTGTATAAGTTTAGTATTTAAGCAGGTTTAAGCACCATAAGATATCAATGACTTTGAAGTAGGGGAGTTATGCTAATACTTATCTAACCAACCTAAGAAGTAAAAACTATAAAAAGAATATGCCATAAAACAGACAAGATAAAAAGGCTTATGGTTACTCCTGGGTCAAGCGGGTTGGTCTGATTAGCAAACAATTTTTTAATGTAATAAATAACAAACGTGCTAAATATAACAACATATAAACTATATTATGCAAACATAATCTAATGTTATTATGAGATTTAATCATTTTAATAGCCTTTGGATTACTTTTAAACCATTTGACCAGTCTCCTATTCAGTTGAAGTTAAAAACATATGTTCCCAGTTACCTCTACTCATAATGAGATCATCTAGACAAGGGATGGAAACGAAGATGAATATGACACCACAGTTATTGCTAAAGTGAAGAGCAATATAAGAAGCCTCAAGTGCATACCTCAGGTGTAGAGCAACATAGTGCTTTCCCATCTTCCTCATTCGGTTGACCAACTTTTGACCCATTTTGTTTATAGGATCAGTGAATTTCAAAGCATGGTAGTTCACCCTACATCTAAGCTTTTGCAAATCAGTCTCCAACTTGTTAGAAAGTCTATAGTCAAACTTGCTCAGCTGAACAGCCTGTCCAAAAAAGAAAATCATGAATTAATTACACTTACATACAAAGCTATAGAAACCTTATTGACAGTAATGCCAAAAGTTGCCTTAATAAGCTAGACAAACCAGAATACCAGATATAGCCCACCTATGCAAAAAACAAGAGAATTGAAATGCAAAGTCTCTCCATACTAGACAAAGAAATACATCTGCCCTATGTTAAAAGGTCAAATTTGTGTTGGCAGAAACGTATATATTAATCTTCTATCAAACATAGTCGAGGGAACACTAATTTTTTTTGCTCTTAGTTACAATTTTCACTTGCCATCCAAGTTAACTCTGAAATTTAAATCTACTCAAATTACAAATGAGTAACAAATGTATGTCCTACTAATCATGAGTGATTTCACCCTACCTTTATAGTCACTGGTTTCAACCAATACAGTTTTGGCATGTTAATGGTCATTTCCAAACATGCTAGTGTCTCTCTACTGATTAGGCATAGGCCCGCTTCATATTCTCATTTTGAAACTTGGGAGTGATCCCATCACAGTTTTATCAATAACATATGCCCAAGTACTCATATAAACAAAAGTTGTCTATTCAAGTATTCATCTTTCATAAACCAAGTGGTTGATACAGTCTCATGGACATTTTTATGTTACGAGATGTTTATTACTTTTGAATTATTAAACATCAGAGATAGATTAAGGCAGTCTAGAAACATAACGCTTCAAATGTCTATGGGATAGCAAAGTTAAGAAATATCAAACAGTCTAACAGACGTGTTTCATAATCACTAGAAACAATGCAAGATTTATCTTACTCTGCACAGAATATAACAATAAAGCTATAACTTACATGCTTCTTCAAAAGCACAGGCAGTACTCGAATCTGATAACATCTCTCATTACACTTTCTGGGTACACGCATATTATAAGGAACCCAAACCTTCCCTCCCTTGCGTGGAAGCTCTTTTATAACTTTTACATCTTTTGATAGACGTGAAATAAACCATTCAACATCAAATATCTCTGAAAAAGTACTGCACAAAAAAAACGTACTCTCAGTTATAACAAACTTATTCATAAACCCACTCATGTAATTTGTATGTGCAACCATTTGCACATGACTAACCTAGAATCCTTCCAAAATGATTTCTGATCCAGTTTTGGAACGACTAGTGTAGCATTCAAAATACGTGCAGCAACAACAGCATCTGTAATCTGTGAAATATACATTCTAAATTATTACTTAAAAAACATAAACTTGTATATCAGTTACAATTAAGTAATCAGAACTTACACCAGTTCGTTGCTGGTTTAAACCGCCACTTGTAGCTATCATCAAGTACCGATTCGGATATGTAACTGTTTCTACTTCTGCGATTCAGTAAAAGATCCAAATTAACTCCGATAATACGTTTAAAAATACATATGTCATGCGTGGTATTTGTTTTTTCAAATGTCTAATGTCTGATCTGGAATACCAGTCTGCTCGAGTTTAAGAAACAAAAACAAGAAGTGGTAATCAGACTTTAAAAACCTTTTCTGCAAAATTGAAGTGGAAAAAAGTCCTTTTTGCCTCTTATGTCTAAAAAACACTAAGGTATGCGCGCCTGAGACACAAGAGGCAAAAAAGTACTTTTTTAAATAAAAACACAAACACCACCTTACTCGAATTACCGTGGAAGACGGTATTGGGAGTTACTTTACTTTACTTTTACCACCTTACTCGAATTAAATCAATTATTACTTACTTGGAAACTTAGCACTAGCATTGCTACACCCATAATAAAATTTCGACATCCTCGTACTCCATAGATTCCGTTCACTCATCATCCCACCACTAATCTACATCACAAACAACACCCAAATCAAATCAATCACTAATTCAACAAACAATTAGTTAAAAATGCATCCAACTTGTCACAAAATTCTTTGGCGTGCATCAATCTATTCTTTTCCCTATGTACCATAGATGACGGGGCACCCGTCATCTAGTACACACAATAGAACAACATTCACAGTTGGTGTATTTTAACAGGAAAAAGAATATATCGATACACGTGAAAGAAGTTTACGACAAGTCAGATACATTTTGAACTAATTAAGCCTATAATATAAGATACTCAGGGGGTGTTTGTTTAAGCTTATATGTGGGCTTATGAGCTAATTTGATTTCGGCTTATATTTCATAAGCCTCAATTTTCTGGCTTACTTTGAGACTTATGGGCTTTATATAAGCTTGACATATCGTAACAAGCTTAAACAAGCACCCCCTCAGATCCAATCACCATTCAAAAAATCACAACTTTTTTCTAGCAAAAAACTAACCGGAATTAGTTAAAAATGTATCTGACTTGTCGCAAAATTATTTAGCGCGTGCATCAATCTATTCTTTTTCCTATCAAATACACCAACTGTCTAACATTTCCACTAGTCATTAGGACAACACTCACAGTTGGTGTATTTGATAGGAAAAAGAATATATTGATACACACGAAAGAAGTTCACGACAAGTCAGATACATTTTGAACTAATTAGCCCTATATCACAACATACTCAGATCCAATCACTCTTCATTTTTTTTTAATATAAAAATCACATCTTTTTATTCATAACATTTTATAAAAATAAAAAAACTAACCGGAACTTTGAATATGGAGGAAACTCGCTTCGATTCATGATTAACTTCATCATCACTCAACTAAAACACATAAACTTAAAACCATTAATAAACTTTATAAAAACTTTATAAAAGTTAAAAAAAAATAAAAGTTACCGTGGTGCGGCGTAAGCGGTGATGCAAATGATCAGGAGAGGGAGCGAGTAAAGAAATAAAAGCATAAATGAATAAAATAGTAACGGAGATTAACGGAATAATGTAACGGAACCGTTTGTTGTTGTGATAACGGCGACGATGTATCGCCATTAGTTTTTTTTCTTTCTCTCTCTAGGTTTGGTTGTTTTTAGAGAGAGAAATGAAGGGGAAGAAAAGGGAGGGAACACGATCTATCTACTACTGTCAGACTTTATATATTTTTATTTTTTGTAAGTTTGGTTTGAGGGTATGAGACGATGACAAGATGCCATTTTTGGTAGTGGTACTTTTTTTTATTTTATGTTTTTTGTGTCTTGTGGGACTTTATGGTGGTCGACTTGTTTAATTTTTACATGTGTTAAACTTTAAAGTAGCACCCAACTTTACCAGATCTACATTTACATCATGGTCCAGAAAAATACTTGATAAATTATGAGAAGTTGTTCCACCCATTTGCAAATATTTATCAAAGGCGTAAGGAATGGTGTTGTATGTCAATTAACGAAATGTTGCGATTAAGGGTTAATCACGTCAGAGTGGTCGCGTTCGGGTTAATTCGGGTCGGGTCGAGACTAAATAACATGCCTGACCCCGACCCTATTTGAATTTGAGTTAGTTGGGTTCGAGTCAATTTAGATCGGGTTCATTTCAACCCAAATATGAATAGAATGATAATAAACCAATTTTTATTAGTTTAAATTAAAAACTTATACAAAATATATTAAAAAAATATATTTAAAAAAAAACCATTATTGGGTCAATCGGTTCGACCAAACTCTAGTTAGCCAAAGATTTTCAAACTGTTTCGACCAAATCCTAGTTAGCCAAAGATTTTCAAACTGATATCCGATCCTATTTAGTATTTAGGTTACTCAATTAACCCGAATAACTCTGCCCAAATAGGCTTAATCGAGTTAGGATCGCGTCGAGTTTTTTTGACACCCGTAGCTGAGATGCACTTCACCAATGCCGAAATTTCTTCTCTTTGTTATAATCAATATCATTACGAAAAAATTCATAATGTTAGTTATATCTTCCACTATGCTTGTATCTGATTGAATATAGTATTGTCTTTTCTTTTTTTCTTTTTTTTTTTTTTTTTTTTTTTTT
>LBNU01027034.1:25375-49033 GCA_014162995.1 Artemisia annua | reverse complement strand
ATCTATACTACCTATAATGGAAAAATGGTCAAACTTGAAATGTGGAATTTTCAAGAAATGTTGAGTTTCAAGAATGGTCAAATGAGAGAGAAAAGTTAAATGTAATTAATACTCTTATTAAAACACCCCATTACATAAAATTACAAATATTTATTCACATTGTACAACCAATTAAAAACATATCTATCAAATTAAATACAACGAATTAAAACACAAACCGGGTTGACCCGGGACGCTTCAAAACCGGCAGGTTGACCCAGTTTAATTTGACCCATTTCCGACCCAACCTAGCAAGTTGACCCGGTTTAAATCGACCCATTTTTCGACCGGAACGGTTCAACCGGTTGAACCACCCGGGTCGATCCGGGTTTTAAAACATTATCCATTACTTAAAAGTACAATGATTTATTCACTTTGTACAACCAATTAAAAAACATATCTATCAAATTAAATACAACCAATTAAAACACAAATCGGGCCGACCCGGGACGCTTCAAACCCGGCGGGTTGACCCAGTTTAATTTGACCCGTTTTTGACCCAACCTAGCAAGTTGACCCGGTTTAAATCGACCTATTTTTCGACCGGAACGGTTCAACCGGTTGAACCACCCGGGTCGAACCGGGTTTCAAAACATTATGTTTAATTCTCAAATCTAAAAAATTTTATTATTTTTCGTTTATAACCTATAAACTTCTTTTTATCAATAAACTATCTATCACTATAAAATCCCGTTGCTATGCACGGGTACTCGTCTAGTGAATCATAAAAACAATAAGCCGAAATCTAGTGGAGATTCTCGGAAAAGGGTGAAGTTTATAGATTTCCAAAACGTAAACATAACAATTCCAAGACCCTTTATTTATCAAGAGAGATAAACCTTAAACATTGAAATTATCTATTACTTACATTACTACTACTGTAATTTAATCACAAAAAGTTCGTAATCAATACCCGAACATCCTTATTTCAAAAAAGCGAAGACCAAATATTCAAAATTAACTACAGAAAACCTAAAACGCTATTTTGGGGTCCTCAAGGATCACGAATAGCCAAAAAACAAGTTTTGTCTGTGTCCATCAACATACAAATTTCGTCCAAATTTAAGACTAAAATTAAACCGGGTGCTAAAAAAACGTATATACCATTTTATTTCCAATCCTGCTAGTGATTCAGAAATCTTTAAAACATGTACAAAAATATTTGGTGACATCATTATCAACAAGTCCCTTGTAAATTAAACTCGTGATAAACCGACTATATTAGATTATATTATTCCTAGAGGTTATCACACATACATAGCTGAGGGCTTGTCTGTTTAATTTTGTTATTAAGTCGTGTTTAGATAAAATTAACTTAGTGTAGAAATTTTATCATTAATCACTTTTAATTTGTAGTCATTTTTCTCTATTAAGTTATAAATAAGCAAACATTGATGTAACTTTCTGAATTTAGTTTTTAGCATATATTAGTTGCTTGTTTGTATTAAGACATGTTTAAATAACGTAGATTGTGGAATGCAGTGCTACGTATTGTTGGGTATTTGATATGGAAACGCATAAACAATCGAGTGTTTAAGGGGACTACTGTTAACATAATGAGATCGTCTCAAGATATACAACTGAAGTCATTTGAGTGGATAAACAGAAAGAGCCAAGAATATAAGATTTGAGTGAGAAAAGTGGATTATGAGACCTAAAAGTTGTGGAACTGTCCAAGGTGGAGCTAGTGATAAATGCTTGCTTCATATGTCAATTGCATTTTGGTTTCATTGTTGTGATTCTTTAAAATCTCAAATGTGAGTGGGTGTCGGGTGGTGGTACAGCTTTTAATTTAAGAGTGTTTATGAGGACCTCAAGTTAATTTCCTTTGGTTTTTGTTTGACCTATCACACAGCTTGTGTGTTTGATATTGGGCTTTGTGAGGTTATGAGGCTTACTGGCGTGTGGAGCTTATTTGTTTTCCTCCCAGGTTTCTTGTTCTTTCGTGGCCTTAGTGGCCTTATGAGTTGTTTGTTTTGTATTGTACGTTTTCTGGTATTGTTTATAATTGCATTTTGCCTTAAAAAATAAGGTAACAGATGACCTAATGCAAAGATTTTTTAATTTATTATTTTTTATTTTCAAACGTTGATTTATATTAAGTTATAAATAAACAACTTTAGATTTTTCAATATTAAGAAAATTAAGTCAATTTTAACATGCTAGTTGATTTTGAGAAATAAAACTCAACCAATGTTTTGAAAATCTGATTTTTAATTAACCGTGTCGAGTCACCGTGTCATCAGGTTACTGGTTCAATCAGTTCGACCGCTATTAAAAAAATATTTTTTTTCAACCGGTTCGAGCATTGAGTCAACCCGGTTTTCTTTAAGAAAAATGAAGAAAACGAAACCCAGCCGGGTTTCGAGAACAGGGTTGATCTGGGTCACTTAAAACCCGGCGGGTCTACCCGGCTAATCCGTTCTAAAAACCTGGTTTTTTCTTGCCGGAACCGGTTAACCCGGCTGGGTGGACCCGGGTTTCAAAACATTGAACTCAACTTAGATAATTGCGAGAAACACAGAGTAAAAAATGTAATTTTTTATCTAGTAGTAGTAGAGTAAAAAACAGAATGAATTTACTTTGACCTCAGTCTTCCTCCGGCACCTAATCCAAACCCCCATCAAATTTATCCTCTTTCTCCTTCTTCACTTCACTTGACTTGACTTCACTTCACCTGGGGGTTTAGCATCATCATCCTTCCCTTAGTTAATGGTTTTGTAGCCCAACCAATTCCATTAAATTGTTGATATCAACTAGTACAAATGTCGTCGTATTTAACAACATTCAAAACACTATTCCTACAATCACATTCATGTCAAACTACTAATCAGTTACGCTTTTATTCATCATCATCTTCATCACTTTACGTTGCACGAAATAACCGAACGACATCGTTTAATCGAAGCAAATTGAGATTAGTAAGAGCTGAATCACAACAACCAAATGATAATAACACTGATTCTCAACAACCTCCTCCTAACGGTTCTGTGGTATTAATTTTCCACTTATTAATTTATTTTTATTTATTACTTATTATTTTTGTATTAGTGTTTTATATAATCTGTAACAGATATGAGCTTGTGTACAACTAAATAGCTTAATGAAATCATGTTGTGAAAAATGTGCGTCTTAGTTTATAGTTCCGTAAGTTGAAAAGATATTTTGGAAAAAAGGTGTAAAGTTTGTTAGCCGATTTTTGGATGAGCGAGGGAGGTAACGGACAAGTCATTGGAAATGAGAGTGCTTATTTAGCTTATAATTCGTTAAGTTTGGAGGAAAAGGTATTGCGTAAACGGTGGGTATGTAGTTTATAATTCAATAAGTTGCGTATTGAGTTTGGGGGGAAAGATATTTTGGAAAAAGTTTTTTAGCGGATTTTGGATTAGCGAGGTAACTGAACTGACAAGTCATTAGCGGTTAAGTGTAAAAGTCTCGGATAATTTAGTTTAGAGTTTGAGAATTAGTTGTTTTTATATCTGGTAGTAAGTAAGCACCGATATGTTAGTAAGAGCTGAATCACAACCGAATGATAATAACAGTAACACTACTGATTCTCAACAACCGAATAACGGCTCTGTGGTAATAATTTTCCACTTATTCATTTATTAGTTATTATTTGTATTAGTGTTTTATATAATCTGATATGAGCTTGTGTACAACTAAATAGCTTAATGAAATCATGTTGTGAAAAATGTGCGTATTAGTTTATAATTCCGTAAGTTGAAAAGATATTTTGGTAAAAAGGTGTAAAGTTTGTTAGCCGATTTTTGGATGAGCGAGTGAGGTAACTGAACTGACAAGTCATTAGAAATGAGAGTGCTTATTTAGTATTTATAATTCGTTAAGTTTGGAGGAAAAGGTATTGTGTAAACGGTGCGTATTTAGTTTATAACTCGATAAGTTGCGTGTATTAAGTTTGGAGGAAAAGATGTTTTGGAAAAAGGTGTAAAGTTTGTTAGAGGATTTTTGGATAAGCGAGTGAGGTAACTCAACTGACAAGTCGTTAGTGTTTCGGTGTAAAAATCTCGGATAAACTAGTAGGGTTGGATCAGTTGGAAAACCCCTTACCTCTTAACCTAGAGGTCAAGGGTTCGATCCTCACTCCCTACAAAAAGGCCGGAGGTCCTTTTCTACCTTAGGTAGAACTGAAAGCAGCCTCTCTACCTTAGGTAGGGGTAAGGCTGTCTACATCTCAACCTCCCCCATACACCGTGGAAGACGGTATTGGGACCCATAACCCGTGGAAGACGGCATTGGGAGCTACTTTACTTTTTATAGTTGGTAGTAAGTAGGCACCGTATGTTAGTTATTTGTGTTAGTTTTATTGTAGAGTATATGATTTGTTACTGTTTGTGTATATCTTATATAAACGATTGCTAAGTTTTTCCGGATGTGAGATTGAACTGATAGGTATTATTCGAGAAGTTACGTCGTAAGTTTGGAGGAAAAGATATTGTGAAAAAGGTCTAAAGTGTACTACCGGATTTTGGATGACAAGTCAATAACAGTTCAGCGTGAAAGTATAGCTAACTAGTCTATAGTTGGTAGTAAGTAGGTGCTGTATGCAGTTTTTATCCATTTGGTACAAGGTTTTTGATTTTTGAGGTCGAATATTTTTCTTTTCGATTTTAACCTAGTTTAGATTTTTTGAGGCCTGATAAGCTTATAGAATGCACCCAAATTACTTTTAGAAATGATACTGGAGTTATTATAGAAACGCTTTATAAGGTTAAAATTACGTGTGGATTTGGTAAGTTTGGAGAATTTTTTTTTTTGAAAGTTATCTAGTTAACGTTTTGGAGTAAAAATGTCTACTAATTTAGCTCAGGTACTAGAAAATAGTTATTTTAAAGTTGGGTGCAGGTAAGTAGTGTATGCTACGTTTCTTCAGTTTGTATATGATTTGTTATTTGAGGTAGAAATTCTTGTCTTTTGAGTTTACTTTTGATGCTATAAGTATTCAAGCTTGTGCAGAGTTTATATGCTTATAGAAATGGGCCAAAGTTACTTTTTAGAAATGATCCTGAAGTTTATTATAGATATGAGTTGTGAGATCAAGTTGACGTGTAGGATTCGATAAGTGTGGATAAAGATGATACTGAGAAAAAGTTTTAAACTTAATAACCAGGTTTCGGGTAAGGATGGAAACTAGTAGTAGTTTTTATAGTTGGTGCCAAGTAGGTAGTATATGCTTTTCATATTCATTTTGTATATGATTTTGATTATTGAGTATGAATGTCTTGCTTTTCGGGCTTAACTTTGATCTGGAATTTATGCAAATATGACACGAAAGTATTCAGACCTAATATGCTTATAGAAATGAGCCGAATTTTCCTTAAGAAATGATACTGAAAGTTATTGTAGGTATGAACATATGAGATAAAATTGGCGTGAAAGATTCTAAATCGCATAATAAGTTTGGAAAGAAAAGATGTGTGAAAAGTTATAAAGTTAATAACCAGATTTCAGTAAGGACAGAATCGGAATTAGAAGGAAAGTTTATCTGAATTTGCAAGTCACATGAATTCATTCAATAATTGTCAGTTTGTGGAAAGTAAAATTTACTAATAGCACAAAATGGGGAGATTGGGCATGTGAAGGTACTTCCTAAGCTAGTGAAAGGTGAAATGTTATAAATGCTTGACAAATCATGTGGACGTTATTGTTTCTGTTTTTGCTTTCGGGCAAGTAATTCGGGGGAGGTGGGAGTTGGGGAGGTTATGTGAAGTTTGCTATTGTGGTAAGGCTTAAAAGTAACTCATTTCATGTATCTTTTTGTCTTTTGGGGCATATAATCTTGCTTTCGTGTAAGAATGGAAGATACCACAAAATTTTGCACAAAGCGAAGAACTGTTTTTAGAAGCACACTATGATGACATGTTTTTAGGTGCACACTCATAAACACAGTAGCATGACAGTTAATTATATACTTGTAACCAGTTTTTTACTTCTTTAATTGGCTAGGATAGTAATAAGCAACATGTTTCATTTGAAAAACTTAGTCCCCTTAATAACGTACAACTTCGTAATTGAATCGACATGGATACCAGCTATTCTGATTAGACTCTATGGGACGCGTATTATTTTATGTTGGCATGCTGTATGACGTAGACACTAAGATCCCAGATTGTAAACTATAAACTTCAAAGACTGACAGAAGAGAAAGGTAAGATAATTAATCTTAACTAACTAGTAGTGCTATTAAGAAGGCGAGAACCCACATCTAACTCATGCCAGAAATGCAAAACAATCATGAACTGTTCCCAAAGTTCTCCATCACCAAGTCAGCCCAAGGGAATAAAATGTGACCAGAAGCTATAAAGATATACCCAAACATTCAATGGCCAAAGACATTCATTTGTTGAAGGGGTTTTGTCTTTATTTTTGATTTCCTGTTGCGTGAGTTGAACATAATGATTCATTACCTAGCAGTACCATGTTTATATCTTATTTAACTTGTAAGAAAATTACTGTATTTGACATAATGTTCTTCATGCTAATACTGATTTTAAATATTATTTTCCTTGACTACTTGTGAAAGTAGCAGACAAGCAGGAGGGATATGTTACTGGAGTATGTGAAAAATGTGCAGCCAGAATTTATGGAGTTGTTTGTTAAAAGAGCTCCTCAGCAGGTAACATGTTCTTCCTATCTTGCTATTACCCGCGTTCTATTAATGAACCATCTCTTAGTATTATTTCTGTTAGGTTGTAGATGCCATGCGCCAAACTGTAACAAATATGATTGGAACGCTGCCCCCTCAGTTTTTTGCCGTAACAGTTACTACTGTAAGTATACAATCTATGCATTTTGGTGAAGGTGAAAACCTTTTCTTTATAGATTGTTTGATTAAAGGCATCGAATATGGTTAATCATTCAAGTATTTAAACCTGACTCATGATGTTCTACCTTTTATCATTGTGGCATGCAATCAGGTTGCTGAGAATCTTGCGCAGCTCATGTATAGTGTTTTGATGACTGGGTATATGTTCAGAAATGCACAGTATCGGTTGGAATTGCAACAAAGTTTGGAGCAGGTTGCACTTCCTGATACATCAGAGGAGAAAAAGGTATTTAATTTTGAATTTCGGGTTATTTAGCAATCTTCATGCAATGGGTAGGAGACAGATGTTAATCATGGCTTATGGTTATGCATTGATCCCATAATCAATTAAACAAATTTTTTCATTTATGTGGATAGAAAACTGATGCCTTACAATAGATCTGTGCACAAAATCAATTTTAGACCTGAATCTACTGATTTAAAATGATATCAAGCATACTTGCAATATACTTTTTACTTCTTGTGGAGGCCAATGTTTAATGATATCAAGCATACTTGCAATATACTTTTTACTTGTTGTGGAGGCCAATGTTTGTTTGTCTGTATTAGAATTGGTCATGTAGCTCCCAAGCTATAGTTGTACCAGATATATTTCTACAAAATTAACAGATCCAAAAAATATAGGTTTCATTAATTGTCATTGTGGTAGGTGTTTTCAACAATAATGCTGCCACTAAAAGGGAAATGTAATACCGAAGATTTAAAAGTCACCTTTTCAAACCATCTTTTCTTCTGAAAGATGTGGTCCCTTAATGTATTTGGGGTAAAAGATGGTCCACATTTTTCTTACTGGTCCTAACCAAAATGGGTGTTTACTTTGTGAAAGTTGAAAAAGATTCCTGTCCCATATTTGAACTACTGTACAATTCATGTTTATGGTATTGATTAGTGAATTTAATCATAAAATTCACAGGATGCACCGGATTTTGCACCTGGGACACAGAAAAAGGTGAGTGGGGAAGTTATCAGGTGGAATAATGTTTCAGGTCCAGAGAAAATAGATGCAATCAAGTACATTGAGTTACTTGAAGCAGAAGTTGAGGAACTCAATCGTCAAGTAGAAAGAATATCTGCCAATGGATCGAACGAATTGTTGGACTATCTCAAGTCTCTTGAGCCCCAAAATCTTAAGGTTAGGAAGTTAATTTGCTAAAAAAGTACTGACCTGCTTCACCGTGTACAATAGCATTCAAATTAATATATATACTTAAAAAAAATGATGCTTGTATGAGCTCTTCAGCAATTTTAATAATTTCATTTAGGCTCCTATAGGATAAAGGCGACAATATTGACCCATTTACTCATGAATTGTCGATTTGGTTTATTTTTAATCTCAAGCGGGTCTAATGAAAATCTTAGTTAAAAAGCGAACCTGTCATATTGGCGAAACAGTTTGGTAGTTGCCCAAAGTGCATTTAATGAATACAAGTACCACATAGCCCATTTTTAAGAGGATATTTCAATATATGATATCATTTTTGACCCATTACCCAGTCCTCCGACCCGTCCATCTTGCCACCTTTACAGAGATCGAATAGAAAATGAGGATTGTTTGATTGTGATCTGTAGGCATCGTGAATACTAAAACAATGTGCCTAATATTATGCAGGACTTGACAAGTAGCGCTGGAGAGGATGTTGTTGTTGCAATGAACACATTCATAAAACGCCTCTTGGCTGTTTCAGATCCTAGTCAAATGAAGGTTAGCATGCTGTTCTGGTTTTATACAAGAAGCTCGTGATTTAAAAAAATTAAGTGTTATCACTTCAAACGACAAATTATCAAGTTTGACAATACATTGGTTGTAAATTTGCTTGGATGAGGGAGTGTTGGTGTTATAACTAGTCTGTGATGATAACACCAAAGTTATAACATAATTGCCTATGTATCCTATAGCTACGATGAGAGTGTTCAAAGAGAAGAATATACACCATCTCACGGATTTCTTTTGGTTTCTAATCATTCCAAGCCTAATCTATTTCAAGTTTTTCCCATAAAAGCAAATGTTTGCTTTCGTTAAACGTTGTATGTTTTTGACATGCTTTTATATTCTTTTCCTGTGATTTTGCAGACCAGTGTGACAGAGACAAGTGCCCCAGAACTTGCGAAGCTGCTTTATTGGCTGATGGTGGTAGGATACAGTATACGTAACATTGAGGTCCGTTTTGATATGGAACGCGTTCTAGGCAGTCCACCAAAGCGTCAAGAGCTGCCTCCAGCTGAAAACATCTAAACAACAAGTACATCAACCATATCAATAATAACCACAACTCCATTCTCATCCTTATTCCACCAGAAAATTTTCTCAATCCAGACTTCAGCATTTTACAAAATACTGCAAATTGTGCCTTGGCAAGGAACCAGTTGATTATTGGTGTTCAAGAATTGTGATTTTAGGATCTTCATACTAGTTTGTAGCAACCATTTGAGCTCTTAGTATGAATGGCATTTTGGTTGCTGCCCCTCCGTGGTAAACATATTTAAGGTTTACCCGTTTAAGCCCTTCTTTCTGCTACTGGACATTTGTATTTCGTGGGATCTCTGTGCGTATAACAGTAGCTTTTATGGCTTAGTTGTAGTCTCATAACCTGAAACACAATGCTATTTTTTTTTAAACGGCAAGTTAGTACAATACTATCAGTTAGCAGAGCCCAACACAGATTCTTACCTAGAAAGAAAACCCAGTGAAGCTCGAACTTGAGACCTCATGGAAACAACCTCCCCCAAAGCTCCTTAGGAGACTTAAGGTGGCCCAACTGAGCTAAGCCTAGTTGGTTGAAACACAATGCTATTTGATCCACCAATTCACCACCTATTACCATGACTAAGACACAAATATATTCAAGGAACAACGGGAAGTGGTGAACGGGGTGTCTAGTTTTTTTAGCACTACATATAATTTCAAGTTTCAAGATTGCAAAAAAGTAGATAGTTAGACTTACCACAAATGGATTCACCACTTGAAACCATGACTACCCCTGAAACTAAGCTGTGGATATATTATGAAGTTATAAAGAGTGCTTAAAATAACTAAGCAAATCTTGTATTTCATTATGAATCTAGCTCAATGGTACCCTCTTGTATTTTACTACTCTTAGGAACATCACATACACCACGGACAATCTGTACAGATTATATGGATTTTAACAAGCAACATTAGCTAAAAATGACTTTTCTAACTCCTTTAGTGTATAAAATGCAATAGACGTAGTTAAGTTCGCTTGATTTACTTATGAACCATTTGAAATACCGTTATGTTTTAGATTTAGCATGTTACAAGGGAAAACAAGAAAAAAACTTCAATAGTTACATGTATATAGTGTAACTAGCTTCATAACCCTCCCGATGGGCGGGTTCGCTTTATATTATTGCTTGACAAAATTTAACTGGACGTAACTAAAAAGTGAATAACGGCAAATATCTTAAACAAAAAAATTGAAAACAAAAAGACATTGTTAATGCATTAGATTTAAACAGAACATGTACAACGTGAGAAAAAAAATACATGGTCGTATTTCATATAGGAAATAAAACTCCATTGTACACAACGTTGTATGTGGTTGATTTGTATTTATCGTCTTTGTACGTAGCTTGGTGTTTTAGCTTGTCTTGCATGCTCATGACATCATACATCTTTGTTTCCTTACCCGCTCTATGCTCCTAGAAGTGATTGGTCATTTTCATGAAAGACATATTATGTGCATTGCATACCGACATCTACCAAATTGTTGTGCTGGTTCCATGACCTGCAGACAATTATGTCACACACAATTCTTACAATCATGTAATTATTATTATTTTTATTTATTTATTTTTTTTTATATATAATTTTGAGTTTAGTAAGAAGAATAATGGGAAAAGCAACAACTTAATTAGGTAACTTCTTTATATCTGAAAATTTTGTTTGGCGGGACTATCATCCAATGAAAAGAGTCGAGCAACCTAACGAAAACCAACACATCATTGTGTAATAGACCAAGTCATGTTATAGCTGAAAGTGTGAAAATATTCAAGAGATTTTAGTTAAATTTTAGGGAAAAAATTCAGTAATATAATAATTGACCCGTAGCTCATAGGACACACTTCATGCGTGCACAAATCTATACAACTCTTGATCCACAAACTTCTACAGACAGACATGACATATATTAACACAACAAATACAATACATATCTTGATACACAACATTAGAGGTTAAAAAATGGGTAGGTTGGGCAAGCTGATATAAGGATGAAAATTTGTCATTTTTAAATGAGGTCAAAAGAGGTTGGGTTGATCGACAAATATTCTTTGTCCAATCTTTGGGTAACTTTCAACTTGTTTAACCATTTAATGTTTAGGTACGATTTTAAAATTCACCCGCCGGAGATAAAATATACTCAAAATTGACCCATGATCAAATAACTGATTAAAACTTTACGATAAGGAAAAACAATAGTTATACACACCTTTTCCTTCTGAAGAGTTAGCTCCTCTTCAAAATTCCTACACTCCTCTTCATGTTGATACCTTAACTCCCTCAACTCAGCTTCACACTCATTCTGGAGTAACTTTGTTGTATGATAGAAAAGAAAAAGTTAGCAATTTAAAAGTGCATGAATCCCCTCATCAAAGATCATACTTCAGCGATGCATAAGGATATGTACCTCTTTAAGTTCATTGTCAGCCCGAAGTTGCATCTTTTTTAATTCTACACAGTGAGTAGATTTTAGATTAGATTCCTTCTTATATTTCTCCTGATGTATTCTATTAACATGCCTTAATATGCTAAAAACATATATTACAGTATCCTTTAACCATAAGAAAGAAAGAAACAATAATGCCCCCTATCCATCATAGAAAGAGACATAATCCCAACAGAAGGAGTAGTTACCAATTAATAGTTACGCGGTTGGATATTGTTGCTAAAAAAGAGACACCTGAGTTTAGCTACTGATTACCTTAATAAGGGAACTTGTAAAAGCAAAAAATCCATATTATCTCTTTAATCTACCATGACATCAGAGTCCACATTGCCACACTTGCAAACCATTTTGCTTAATAAGCCTACAAAAAGAGAAAGCAAAACATATTAAAATTATTGATACAAATTAAAACAAAAAGAATCTTAGTTGGTAATTTATACTCCCTCCGTCCCATATTAAGTGTCCATTTTCATAATGCACAAAGTTTTAGGAGATTCCACTAACTAAACTCTCCACCAATCAAATATTATTTTTACCCACTAAAGTCTCATCTTATTGGTTGAAAGGTACAAGTAGACACTTAATTTGGGACATCCAAAGATTCCATTGTGGACACTTAATATGGGACGGAGGGAGTACTAAACTATACTTGCAATATGCTAAGTTCAAATTTATTCCTAAATAATTAGTCATTTAATAATTTTTATATAAGTTATCATATATACTTTTTTATGATTTATATTGTAATTAAACAGAATCCATAACAAATATGATTATATGTAGCTGTGAAAGGATAAAAAAAAACATAAGATTGGGAATACCTTTTCAATGAGATCTACAATATCTTGGTTAATGGTTATCTCGTTTCAAAACTTCATAATCATTCACAGATTCAGCCCACCTTTAGAGTTGAAATTCAAAAGAAACCTGTTTATGTTTAAAGGAGTATATGAAATAGATATATGATTTTCGGAATATAGAGACTAAAACAGAATAGACTTGCGTTTGTAAACATTATCGTCGGTCTGCAACCATTGTTTTGTTTTGGGTAGTTTGGCAACGAAGCTGATTGGCTCTGAACAGTCAAACAATATTGACCAAGGAATGGTCAACAAGGTCAGACTATTGAGCCAATGCTATACCAAGAGGAGTATAGAATATCCCCGGGTCGTTATGTCCCAGCGAGGTGTGAATGGTATTTGAAAACGAATTGTGATCGGGTGATTTTGAACAGGAATAGGGTTTGGGTGAATGTACTAAGAAACTATGAAAGAAAATAGCTTAAACAAGCTATAAGAACAAGAATGTGAAAGCAAATAATCTGGAAACGTTTAAAGATTAAAAACATGTACGTTTAATTTAAAATTACGTTAACGTACAAAGTAAAACGCGAGTTTTAAGAAATAAAAGGCCTACGGATATGAAAATTACTTTTTTACAAACCTAATGATAAAAGAAAATTTTACAAAAAAGAAAATTATTTATTTAACCTTTTAATTAATTACTATTAATTAATTACTAAATAAACTAGATTTAATTATTATAAATACTAAACTATTTTTAATAATTACAAAACTTTTTCTAAAATTACTTTATACTATTATTAAGCTAAGAAAAATATAAAAGTGACAAAAAGCTTATAAATAAGCTCAAAAGTAAGCTGATAAGTTAAATAAGCTTATAAGGACTTGTACTAGTATAAAAATAACCATGGGAAACTAAAACACATAAGTACATATAGGGGAGATGGTGCCTGAGTCCCGTTTGGTTTTGGCTTATGTGAACCAGAGGTCCCAAGTTCGAATCTCTCAACCCCACATTTTTGCACAATATTTTTTTTTTCAAACTTTATCACATAAACTTATTACAAACATGAAAATAAACATTTTTTACAACTACAACAATTCATGAAAAGCTATAAACAATCAATTACAAAGGGAAAATATCAACAGTGGGATGTTTTGGTGTTTCAAGTGAAAATTTGAAAATAGAAAAGCTACTAAATAAGCAAATAAGCCAAAACTAAGGACTAACACCAACAAGTACAATCTCAGGCACCCAAATAAAGTAAAAACAACAACATTTATACAAGCTAGATCAAGCAAAACAGAGAATCAAACAAGCTCATTTTGCAACTGATGCACCAGCAGAAATGGGGTGCTAAGGGGCAGTTTGGAGGGCCAAAATGAGTGAGCTAGCAAGCAAATGAGTGCAAACAACTTATGGATCTAACAAGCCAGCCTAGCAGGCTTTCTAAAACACTAAGAATCAAGTCCTAAGCTCAAGAAATGAGCAAGTTGTGGCCTAATGAAAAACGGGTCAAATTGGAAATCTCATGGTGCAGGGCATGTGATGGGTTTACGGTCACTCATAAGCCAACTAAAAAAAATTCTAAAAATTATACCAAAAATAGTCCACTAAACACAAGCTACCAAATGTTATAAATCCAAAATTTCAGAACCTAAAAGTGAAAATTGAGGCCTAGAGAAATTCCTCAATTTTTGGAAAAACTTACTAACCATGAACTTGACTTTTTGAAATTAACTACTAAGTTGACTTATTTGAGTTTTGATTGGTTCTAATGTACTGTAAACATGATAATAAGCTACAAGGAGATGATCTAAAGCTATAACAACTAGTTATGAAATGATATGAGTGATCTTTGATTCCAAAAATCCAACAGTGAACCTGAGATGGATTTTTAAAGTGGATTTTGACTTTTTGCTTTATACTCTACCTATTTTATGCATGAACTAACCTAATAGGACCTTAAGAAACATGTTGCAACAATTAGTAACCATAAAAACACAGAGCATAGTGGTGAAATCCACTGTTCCAAACACTCCCTTAAAAAGGCTAAACATGAGATTTTCAATACAAGTGCTAGATTTGGACCAAAAGACTAATACAAAAGGACTTATAATAATGTAATAAGCTCTATTAAGTACACTAACACCACTGATTACATCAAAATGCTATTAGAACAAGTTATAGTACTATGTGGCAGTGGAATGATAAACTGAGTAACTCTAGATCCAATTGAACAAGTATGCAAGATTAAGCAAGATATTAGCTCTAATATACCAATTAAGCATAAGAAAACAGATAACAACAACTAATAAGCTAATCTACAATGCTTAAGTAAAAACTGAAAATAAACTTACAAATGGACCCAAGCATAGAACAAGAGAACCAGTGAACAAAACACAATCCCATTACTCCCCTTGGAGTTCTAAAACCATGAAATTCCAAAATCCACCATGCTTCTTTGCATCTTCTTCCTCATAAACTGATTTGTTATTTTTCACTTATTTCTTTGTGATTTTTTTTTATANTTGTTTTTAAACATTTTGCATCTAAAACATATAAAACACAACTTTGGGATACTTTCAGTATTTTTGATGCATTTTTGAGTGTTTTTTAAATGTTTTGCAGCTCAGATTTGACCAAAAATGATGAGTGTTTGAGCACTCATCAGAAGCTAACAACAATTTCCAAATTTCAGTTTCGTCCATCTCTTGTTATTACATATTGGGTTTTATGTTAGCGTGTTTGACCCATTTGAGGCACAACGGACCCTGGATAGACTCATTCCTAAATAAATGAGCAAATAGGACATTAAGAATATGGAAAAAGGATCATATAAGTACCTCTGCATTGCCTGTTGCCCGTGCAGGTTTCTCTAAACGCTCTTTCCCTTACGTTGTGCAAATAACAACATGTTCTTTTGCAATTGGTACTTCCCTTACATCTTTAATGAGCCCAAAAAAATAATCAGGTTAACTCTTTTACCAGTCATGGGGTTCCACTTATGATTAATCACATTTAGGCACACCTTAGCGGACCTAAAAAGAATAACAATATGCACAATATGTCAGACTTACAAATCGAGGCAATATTTTTCAAAAATTGACATTCAAGTATGGTAAATACATTTTTAAGAAATGTTGTTTATGCCTCTATATGCAGGTGTTGTCCAGTTATGAAACAGTTTATAAACTCAGGACGACTCAATCGGGACCATTTCTTATTAAAGGTTGTGAACTAAAGTTGAACCGTCTACACGTACAGGTTTGGGGGGTCCTATAAGTAGTTTCAATTAGCAATCCTAAACAGACCCTATAAGGAGTTATATATTGTGATAAGTAATACCAACAACCCTATAAAAAGTTTTAATAGATTATTTCATTCTTTTGCTTTGATGTGTACCTTATCCACAACTCCACTTTCACTGTGTCTCAAGCTCGTTCTATGATCAGTTAGTGTTTTTCCAATTATGCCATCACCACCAGAGAGTCTTATACCCTAATAGCCAAAAAGAAAAGATATAAAATGACTAAAGAGCATGAGGCTCAAATAACATGTCAAAAAAAAAGGAAAAGTCTTCACCTTGTGTCAATTATGCATGCAAGTGTCTTCTTGCTAACCATTGCGCTAAGTTCAACATCACTCATCTTACTTCTAGCATATTCAAAAATAGTGAAATGCTGTCAACATCAAAAAGACAAAATTTATGCATTAGTTGGCGCGCTCATGTGTGAGTTTTTAGTTGTTGAACTGAACTTTTATGGTATAATGAAAAAAAAGTACAGACCTTAGGGAGGCAACTTTCATAATAAAGTGCAAAAAGTGCTGGAAATACATCCTTCTTGGCAAGGTCACCGCACCACCAACGGTAATACTAATCGTTGACTTGTCTTTATTAACGTATGGGTGCGCCTGCATAAACAGACACCAAAACTCCCAAGACCTAAAGACAACAACAAACAACTCCATAACAAATTACATAAGAGCATATGGTTTCAAAGCGAATAAGATCTTGTGTTTGTACCTCTGATTGTGGCCACCTTGTGGCAGAATCTCTGTGCCATTAAGTGCTGATCTTTGAAGCATAATTAAACCAAAATAACGGATTATTATTGTTTGAATTTTATATCATCAAACAAATTCGATCAAAACATACTAATAATACCATCAATGATAAAGCAGCTTCACAAAATAAGCATGGGCAGAAAATAAGCAAACCATAAATCACAAATGAAAAGAAACTCCAAAATCTAAGATTCGTAAAACAATGCTGAATAATAAACATGAGAAACCATATAATAAGCATCAACGAAAATATCAAAACTTACCTACGCATTCCAATGATAGTAAAAAAGGTTTAGGCTTCTAAACATTTCATCAAACATGTGGTGTGCATAATTATTTTGTAGAGCACATTACAATCGAATAAAAAAAATGATTCAATAGAGCTGAAATAAGAGTTTTTACCTTGGTTTATGGAAATTGATAATCTACATTTAGTTTTGTGATTACCATTCCCTCATTACCAGATTCATGCACCTGAAAAAAGAAATTCAACCATGTTATTCTTAAGAGAACACTGAGTCGTTTACATAAAAATCTAAAAGACATACCTTGATGATCGAGACATATCTTGTTGATCGAGATTTTGTAAATCAAGATTAATGATTAAATCTCTGATTTTGATTTTAATGTTGTTGCTAGAACCCAAATTTTGGTTTTGGTCTGGGAAGCGAGTATGAGAGGAAATGGTTAATGAAAAAGCGATTGAATATAACTATGGAGAAGTTTCAAATCATCCGTGATTTTTGCGTATTGATTTTCAAATTCAAAATGGATCATATTGATTAATAGGATAATGATGGAATGCATTAAAAAATAGCGAGTAAATTATGGAAAATGGATGAAATTATAGCATGTTAATATTGTTTTGTATTCTTTAAACCAAAACACCAAGTTGCTCCGTTGGTTGAGAGCAAGTGGCATTAGTCACCATGCCCGGGTTCGAATCCCACTTGTGACATTTTTTTAAATGAAGGTCGAAATACAGCTGCCACGTGGAGCTGCCAGCATGTACAAAGCTGATGACTGGGAATATGACTCATATTATCCAGTCAGCACTCTCATGGGTACAGATTATGATGCATCATGTGCAAGTCGAAACTTGTCTCATATATATGTAAAGATTTGTATCTTTAGTCAACTCTTTTTTATTCAAAAATATGCGAATACGCTATTAAGATTATAGTCCCAGACAATGGCTAAACCATCCGAGTAGACTTAAGTCAAAGAATAACCCAATTTGACATGTTGAAAACCAAGTGATGAATCCATTCTGAAGCAATGGAGGTCTGATACGAACCTATCCCATACTAGGCTCGTATCGGTTCATAAGTCCAAGTGTAGAGCTCACTCCAAAAGCTAGCTTGTAAGAGGAGGGGACACATAGACTTATAAACCACCACTCCAATCCCATACTTGGGCGAATTGTTTGGAGATCGTAACATACCCTACCCTTTGACGAACCCTCGTCCGTCCGTTTGGTCACGATCTATGTTGGTCACGGTTGGTCACCCTTTTGGAGTCCAAGCCATCACTACCAGTAGGCACACTCGAGCTCGTTGGTCTCTTCAGTCTGTGTGGTCAGGCGGTTTCGACCCTTCTTTCAGGTCCAAGTCCACCACTCAAGGCCACCACTCCATAGCCACGAACTCCCTATGTGTTGGAACCATCAAAGTAGGGCTGGCTACCTTTATGATAACCGAATTGATCGAACGCACCCATACTAGAGCCGTATCGGTATCATAATCCAAGTGTAGAAATTACTCCAAAGAGCTAGCTTGTAAGAGTGAGCGGGACACATAGCATTTTTTTTTTTTTTTTTTTTTTTTTTTTTTTTTTTTTTTTTTTTACACTGATAAGGTTAGAATCGCAGATCAATTGATAATCTAGAAGATGTTATATTATTATTGGCCAGCTAAGTTCAATTAAAATGAATTTTTTTAAAAAGGACACTGATGAGACGAAAAGTGTTACCGCTTTTTTAAGGGTCATTTAAGCTTTAATTCATATAAAGTGATCAAAATATTGCCCTATTAAATCGGTATTCCCTTTTGTCTTTTAGATACTTTTGAGAGGAATTTTGGAAAAAACATGCATTATTTGGTATAAACCCGTTTTTTTGGAGCATAAAAATGAAGAACGACAAAGTGCTCAAAAGAAGCTGGAATTACTACCTGACGGCGTCAGAGGTCCAACGTGACGCCGTCAGCAAACCATTGACAAAGGAGTGGAAACTCTAATTTTTCAAATAAACGGGCCCCCCAGAAAGAATTTGGAAGATTTTGCACCATTTGAAACGCCGTCAGGTGTTATTGGGTGGTAGGGATCGTCAGGTTAGTAATTTAAAGAGTGACGGCCCAGAAGAGCAAAAAAGGGCGACAGCGTCAGAAGTAGATCTAGGCCATCCGAGAAACGCTTATGGCGGTGGCTGACGGCGTCAGACCCTATAAGCCTGACGCCGTCAGAAGTGTAAAAGTCTATATATATTATTACGTTTCCCTATTTTTCATTGCATTAGTGTGGAACTTTGTGGAAGAAACTTTTTTGGCACCAAAACCCTAGAACGGAATTTTCTGGCAACTTTTATAGGGTTTCCACCTTGGACCCCTCATGCTTAATTAAAGATAAGTCTTCACTTAATTCCATCAATATGTCCTACGTGTGCGGTTGATTATTCTTTAGCTTGTCTTTTAAATTAACATGTGTAGTCTAAATTCTTCTATTTTGTTGCTTAGATCTAATGAAACCTAACTATTAATTATAGGTTTAATTGATGTGTTGTTGTTTGTTTGGGATGATATGTTCCATCAATGTTAAGGACTCAAAGAAAACTGGCCAACGCTCCTTTATGGTACGTGCTTAGAACGTCTTGGGAAACCATGTAGCCAAGGCATACTAGGCTATTAGGTAGTTTTAACGCATGAGCCATCTGTTTTACAGATCCTATGGTTGTGGGGCGTGCATGGCATAGGATGGAGATAAGAAGCTCAATAGAATTGGAAGAGAATATGTATGCCACTCCATGAGTTTATACTAGGAATACACCCTTCATCCACACAAGTAAAGCTACATATTCAATTTAACTGGTAAAAGAATAGTTATGGGAGTAATGAAGTCTAAGTAAACACAACTTTTCTTCGCATAATTGTTTTCAGCAACCAAAAATAGTTTAGTTATTTTATTTTATTTGCAATAGTTAGTAATTTTTGGTTTATGTTGAGCTACGGCAACCTGACAGACAACGTTCCGCCCAACTCCTTCACAAACACCCGAGACATTCTGACACCCTTGCTTCTCCCATACAAAATACTAAAATCAAAAAGAATCTTCCCTTCACCCTTAGACCTATTAGAGTAGTTTTTTCTGTCCTAAGAACACTATTCTCTGTGAGTAGAACGATCAATCCCCCGTACTTACCACTATCCTATACTACATCGGTCAGGTACACTGCCAGGTGGGGTTGTAAGCCTCTTGAGATCCCTTGAGAGGTAAAACCTGTTGTAAGGTCACAAAACCACACATCAAGTTTTTGGTGCCGCTGCCGGGGAATAGTTATTGTTTAGGTAGAATTTTTATTTTATTAGGTCTACTCACTAGATTCCTTTCTAGTGAGATTTTTATTTTTATTTTTCTTGGATTTCTTTATTCTATCTTCTTCTTCCTCACCCTTTTTGCTCGGATCTTCCTTGGCCATCATGGTAAACGAAGATCCCTCCACTCTTAGGATTACTAGAAGCCGCAGCTCACTAAGAGACCTTGTCTCACCCTACGCAGAACCTGACAGGGAAATGCGGAGGATAAGACGACTCTTTACATCACCCGAACCATCCGGCATTGCCATTGCCTTCGATGATGCCCTCTCTGAGGAAGAATCCAACCCTCATCCGACACCCCCTAGTCCTCATTCTACTCAGGATGAGGAGGTTCCCAAGAATCTTGTTCCTAAAACCCTCAAAGACTACTCATCCCCCACGCCTCGTGGTTTCTCCAATGCGATTGTTTTTCCAAATGAACGCACGGATGAGGTCTTGCGTGCAACGGATATTTGGCTCGTCCAAAATGTATGCAAATTTCACGGATTAAAAACTGAAGATCCAATCCAACACATCAAGGACTTCCTGAAAATAGTAGACACCCTCCATACGGACGGGGCCACTAGAGATACCTCTCGGCTACGGTTCTTCCCTTTCACCCTTTATGAAAAAGCCAAGGATTGGTATAACAAACTTCCTTCCGAACCCATCTTCACATGGGAGCAGCTTATCTCGAAATTTTACGAGAAATTCTTCCCCATAGGAAGAACCTCTATGTTGAGAGATGGAATCCTCCGTTTCCAAGTAGAACCAGCTGAGCATATCTACGAGTCTTGGATTAGATTCAAGGATCTAATTGGACGAGTCCCCCATCATGGCATTGAACTTTGGTTCCTTGTCCAAATCTTCTACGACAGTGTCTCAAAAAATGACCAAAGGGGAATCAATAACTCGCCAAAAGGTAGGATAGCTAACTTAAGTGCCGAGGAAGCATGGAACAGAATTGAGGAATATGCGAATGATCAAGACGATACTTGGGATGAACCTGATTCGATCATGAGCATTTCCAAAACCATAGAAAAACCTCCTATTGTTAGCCGGTTGAATAGGTTAAAGGATCAAACGGCCTATCTGGACAAGTCGCAACCGACCAAACAGCTATCTAACCCATACCTGATCTGTGATCAATGTGGCGGTCCGCATGAAGTTGAGGAATGCGAGGAGAATACCACCACCGAACAAGCATGTTTGTCAAGTCATGACATCTTTGATGATCCTTCCCTCTTAACTTTTTATCAAAACAACGATTTTGCCCCTTGGGGGAATCTTGAAAAAAATGAGGGCGGGGGAGAACATCTTGACTACAAGGTTAGAAGCACTTTTGAGGATGACCTTGGACACTTCATGTTTGAAAAGGATCTGCAATTAAAAGGCCTCGACAGCCTATTCACAAGCCAACAGAATGACATAAGGACCAAATTCGCAGAGCTCGACGCCATTCTTGACAGCTTTAGCAAACCTCCAGCAGATCAAATAGATCCTCTACTCGCCATTACCACTCGTGCCGGCAAAACTACTAAGGATCCACCTTACCCAACCCCACGAACCGATGTCGCGGAACCCGACACACCTCATGATGAGGAGGGTGACGTGACAAATGAAGCCCCTAAACAACCTCCTCAGGTGACTCTTTCTTCACCTGCGCCAACTAAACAACCCGCTAAAGTCCCATATCCATCCTGTCTCAAGAATCAAAAGGCTGAAAACGACAATAAGAGATTCTTGTCTTATCTAAAGGACTCTGTTGTCACCATACCCCTTCTTGATGCATGTTACCATATGCCCAAATACAGTACATACTTCAAGAAGCTGCTTTCAAACAGAAAGAAACTCGAAGGTCTTGTGACCCTAGGGGAAGAATGTTTTGTGGTGACTCAACGGGGGCTACCAAAGAAAGTGGACGATCCAGGTAGTTTCACCCTGCCCTGTTCCATAGGATCCCTATCGATCAAGAACGCTTTAGCCGACTTAGGGGCAAGTATCAATCTCATGCCACATTTCATGTTCCTCAAATTAGGGTATTCAGGACTGAAACCAACCCGTATGAACATCCAATTGGCTGATAGATCGGTCAAATACCCCCTAGGAATATGTGAAAATGTGCTCGTTAAGGTAGGGAAGTTCAAATTTCCAGTCGACTTCGTCATCCTTGAAATGGAAGAAGACGACCTCGTACCCATCATCCTAGGAAGGCCATTCCTCGCAACTGCTCGAGCTGTTATTGATGTTCATGATGGCAAACTAACCTTACGAGTAGGAGACGACAACCTAACCTTTGACATCAAGGACACAATGAACCTTTCTCTCGAAGCAGCTAACCGGCTTTACTTTATCGGTGATGTCGATGAGATCTCTGATGTGATTGACAATTGTATAGATGAGCAGGTGGAGGCTGGTTGGTTGAGAGATGAATCTCTCGTACCTATCTCAGAGAAGGAGAAGACTACGGATGTTAATGCAGTCTCCTTCTATCCCAGGCAAGAAACCGAACAACTTGAGCTTCGTAAACCGGAAAACAAACTCAAACCTTCCATCATCGAACCACCCACGCTGGAGCTCAAGGAACTCCCAAGCAACCTTGAATACGCTTTCCTCCAAGGAGAGGATCAACTTCCAGTCATCTTAAACTCCTCCCTAGATAAAGAACAAAAAGGTAAACTCCTAGAGGTTTTAAATAAATACAAAGGGGTTATAGCATGGAGTGTAGCCGACATCAAAGGGATCGACTCGACCTTCTGCACACATAAAATCCTCATGGAAGAAGATTATAAACCTACCGTACAACCTCAAAGGCGAGTAAACCCCAATATCAAGGAAGTTGTAAAAAAGGAGGTCATTAAACTCCTTGATGCAGGCCTGATCTAACCAATATCAGACAGTCCATGGGTAAGTCCTGTGCAGGTTGTACCAGAAAAGGGAGGGATGACGGTAGTGAAGAACGATAAGGATGAGCTAGTAGCTCAGAGGACCGTAACCGGATGGCGTGTGTGCATCGATTATAGGAAACTGAATGATGCCACCCGAAAGGATCATTTCCCTCTTCCCTTCATCGATCAAATGTTGGAACGGCTAGCAGGACATGATTACTACTGCTTTCTAGATGGGTTCTCAGGGTATTTCCAAATCCCTATCGCCCCCGAGGACCAAGAAAAGACAACGTTTACATGCCCTTACGGCACCTTTGCCTACAAGCGAATTCCTTTGGACTATGTAACGCCCCTGCCACTTTCCAGTGCTGCATGACAGCTATCTTCCATGAATTAATAGAAGATAGTATGGAGGTCTTCATGGATGATTTCTCAGTTTTTGGGAATTCCTTTGACCGCTGTCTGGCTAACCTTGAGAAAATGCTCAAACGATGCGAAGAGACTAACTTGGTACTAAATTGGGAAAAATGCCATTTTATGGTGAAAGAAGGGATCGTGCTAGGGCACAAAATTTCAGGAAATGGAATTGAGGTAGACAGGGCAAAAATCGAAGCTATATCGAAACTTCCCTATCCAACCACTGTCAAGGCGATCCTTAGCTTCTTAGGTCTTGCGGGCTTCTACAGGAGATTCATCAAGGATTTCTCAAAGATAGCTAGACCAATGACTCAGTTGCTTGTGAAGGATGCCCCGTTTGA
>LBNU01027034.1:1497-18767 GCA_014162995.1 Artemisia annua | reverse complement strand
AATAACTCAGAGGTATCTGAATCAGAGGTATCTGAGTCAGAGGATGGAAAAGGCAAAGGTGGTGCTGGTGGTGCTGGTGGAGGAGGAGGAGCTGGTGCATCATGTCTACGTTTGCGTGCCTCTTCTTTGGTTCTCCAACCACGGATTCTTCTTGCAGGCATTGTATGTGGTGGTGGAATTGGCATTGGTTGTGATGGTGGTGGTAAATCATTATGCTCCGATGATTCTGAATCAAATGTTGGAGATGAAGCTGCTAGTTCCTTATGATGTGTGTGGTAATGACATGACTCATGCTGAGCAATTGATTACAGCTATAAGGAGTAGTATTCAGTTCAAAATGGGTATGAAAGCACAGCATGGGGTCACCATTGATGCTTCTTTGGGGTAATTGTTGTATATTTTGTTTCTTCTTTTATTTTAGTATTAAAAAAAAATGTAATAATTGCAGATTTGTTGTATAGTAACTCTGTTGATGGTTATCAACTCACCAGATGTGACTTATGTCCATTAAAGAGTTGGCTAGTCCAAAGGGTACAGCTTTGGTAAAGACTAATCAAATTTGTTGATGGCTGTGATGGTTTGCCAAAAATCATAGGGTACTCAACTCACCCATGCTTAATTGCTGAGAGTTGAAATGGTCATCAATTCACCATAGATCTTATTCTCTGAATATTCTAAGAATTGACTAGCCCATGAGTATATGGCTTATGGTAAAGGCTGTGGAAATCCATATTGGTTATCAATTCACCAAGGATATCTCCTTTAAGAATTGGCTAGTCCTGAGCAAACGGCTACAGGTAAAGACATCTCAAATCCGTTTATAGTTGATGATTTACTAAAAATCATATGGTTATCAGTGTACCATAGTTTTCGAACTTAAACATTTGGCTACTCCAGTAGTAATGGCTATTGGTAAAGAGACATCAAATCCATTATTTTCAATGATTCACCTCTCACAGGAGTTCATACACCTGGATGTGATGAGAATAGTATGAAACTAATCTGTTTTGATGTATCAGTTGTCATATGTTGCTGCAAAGATATTGTGTTTCCAGCTTATTCATCATAGAGATGTTATCTTTTTGATTCTTTGCTGCTGATGTTTGAAGTCAATCCTCTAGTGTACTATGTTTAACGATCTATCAAGAAATCTTGAACTTAACTCTGGTCAAATTCAAGATTAGGGGAGGATTGTTGGGAATTCTGCTGAGTGTGAATTCCACTGATGGTTGCTGCTGAAGGGAATCTGCTGAAGACCAGATTCTGCTGATGAAGTATTACTGCTGAAGACATAGTTCAGCATGTTTAGTTTCTGCGGACTTAATAAAACCGCGTATTATGTAATGTAGTTAGGATATGCATGAGTTATATTAGGAAAAGATAATGCATATCATTTAAAGTTTATAGTATATACGTTTCTTGAGAAACGGTTTAGGTTAGAGTTCCTTCTCTATAAAAGGAACATAAGTTTATGTTCAATGTAACGAACGAGTTTACAAGTTTTCAATATATAATCCATAGAGGATTAAGTGTTCTTAGTATTTATTGTTTATGCTTGTATTTGTTTTCCGCATTAGAGTACAAGCTTTGGAGATTCTCTATTAGAGTGTTTGTGATTACATAGACACTGCTAACGATCAACGAGAGCTACAAGATCTATCAAGGTTATATAGATTCAACAGACAAGTCTATCGAGATGCGGCATGGTCTGATCTTACACCCCCTCTAATTCCTTTAAGCATATCGCATAGGTAGGTGGTCTTAGGGTTAATTCGCACATGTATGGTGATATTGCTATCACCAAGTCACATCCCTATCGGCTTGCTTCCTAGGGTTAATTCCACAAGCTTCCAAGGAACAGCCAACGCTCAACACTACGGGAACTAGAATGTCCTAAGACTCACCATGAAAGTATACAAACAATAGACAATAGATGTGTAGAAAACTAAATCATAACAATAACAATTTCATAACTAGGCTAACACCAAGAGGTGTTTAGCCACTCATATTCATATTTGCAGTAAAACAATGTTTAATTAATAAAAATATAAACATGAATCGAATACAAGACAAAGGAATTGATAAACTTATGATTGGTGTGTGAATCCTCCCTTGGAAATGACTTCTATGTGGCTAGAACTTCGTTCCTCCTGCTCCCTGAGTTTCTCCCAACTTCTGTGTGGTGAAAAGTGAATGAATAAACTCTGAATTAGGGCTGGTATTTATAGGTCCAACTTTGCTACGGCGTAGCTGATTGAGTTAATACGCCGTAGCCTTTGTAAATCTGGACTACGCCGTAGCTTGATCAAGTGCTACGGGCGTAGTTTCTTCATTGGATGCTTCTACGGCGTAGTTGTTAGGGTTACTATGCCGTAACTTCTTCTTTGGCCTCGTTAGTTCTTCACTGCCTCAAATTGGGGTCTACGCCGTAGGTGGAGAGTTGCTACTCCGTAGTGCCCTTTAGTGGATTTCTACGACGTAGTCATAGAGTGAGCTGCGTCGTAGTCTTCATAAATATTTGCTACGGCGTAGGTGGATGAACCTATACGCCGTAGTTAGTGCAGAATCCATATTTTCCACGTATCTGCTCTTAAGTCCTTCCATTTCCGCGTTTGTTCGTTCTTTTACTCATCTTTACCCTGAAACCAAAATAGGAAGAAATAAGAGTATATATTCTTCATATGAATAGAAAAGATGAGCAATTTAGGGGGAAATTAACACTTAAATAATGGGTAAATTTGACGTCATCACTTAGCCAATTTTCATACCTTAGTTATTTTATAACGTGCTCTTGTTGGCTAGCCTTTCCTTTCATATTTCATGCTCTCGTAAATCGTTTTCCCATATTATGAAACCACTTGATTCTTGGTATGGATTGGCTTGGAGTAGGATACTTATTAGTAACTTGTATTGAAGTATAAAAATCAATTATCAATTATAGTTTACTATCTCCAAGGTATTGCAAAGGAAATATGCAAAACCCGGGTCGTGGTCCAAGTGAAGGAGTGAATGGAATCGTGATTCAAGTCGGAATTCGTGTCGTGAATGGTGATAAAAAGAGAGATTTAGGATTTTAAACTACAAGGAAAAGTAAATCTATACTAGAAAGCATTTAATTAAGCGATTAAAATAATAACGTAAAGCACGAAAAACCTAAAACCTAATCTAAACTAAAAACGCATTAACTAATTAAAAAATACGTAAGCGCGCAAGATAAAAAGTGAATTTAAAGCAATACTAATCCTTCGGGTATGAAAATAATTTTCCTACATTCTAAATGATAAAAGAAACTTTCAGGAAAAAGAAAAATATATACATTTTTTTTATTTTATTTATTATGATATAAAAACTAATAAAACAAATTAAATGATTAAAAATACAAAAAACTATTAGGAAAAATTTGAAATTTGGCAAGTAAATACTTTATCTAAATCTAAACCTAGGAAAAGTAAAAAAAATGCAATTGCTTTAAGAAATAAGCAGAAAATAAGCCTACAGCCTAATAAGCTAAAAGTGATAAGCAAGGTCAAGTATAAAATTTTGTAGAGTAAACAAGGAGAAGACCCTAGGGCAAATGGTTAAGTGTGGTGTGTGCTGTGTCAATGTGGTGAAGAGGTAAGGGGTTCGTTTCTGGCTTTCAACCCTTTTGCCAATTATTTTTATTTTTTGGTTTTTTCTTTTGAAATCTGTAAATAAGCAAGAAATAAGAAATTTTTGTGAAGAGAAAAGTTTTGAAAAGATAAAATAAGCAAGGAAAAAAGAGTAAATTACAAAGATGGTCCCTGTGGTACGCATTGACTTTCACTCTTGGTCCTTTGACTTTTTTCTTTTGCACTTACAGCCACCAACTCTGAAACCCTTAACACTCATGATCCCTTGACCAAACTACATTAGATTTGACTGTTAAACACCCCTCATGTGACTTGCACATGAGGGCAAAATAGTCCTTTTAATCCATATGACCATTTCTTTTTATTTTGTTTCTTTTTCATTTTGATACACTTTATTAAAGTGCAAATAGTCACTATCATCTTCATCTTCTCTATCTACAGTAATCCATCTCCATCATTTAATCTACAATTCAGACAATCTTGATAAAACTAAGCAACCAAATATTTTGCTTTAACATCTAAAACACCTCAATTTTCCCTACTTCTCCAAATCAAAATTCAATCTTTATCTTCTCATGCTCTACCACCACCGAAAAAAAGAAAAGAGGAAGGCCAAGAAAATATGGAGCAGATGGGTCTGTCAGAAAAGCTTTATCTCCAAAACCCATCTCCTCTGCTGCTCTTTCTCCGCCGCCGGTTATTTATTTTTCCACCACGAAAAGAGGCAAAATCCGACCAAGTTCTGCCGAAAAAGTGCAAGATCATAGAACATTTAGGTGATAAAGATTTATTTTTGTTTATAAAGTTTTTGAAGTTATGGTTAATTTGAAGTTGGTATAGTTTATTTTGTTAAATGGTATCAATTTTGTTTTAATAAAAATGGAACCTTTGATTTGTTTTTGTGTATAAAGTTGAGTCTTTGTTACTTCGTACTACTTATGTGAAGTGGGTATAATTGATTTGATCAAATAGTTTCAAATTTTCATGGGGTTTTAAGTTTTAATTTAAGTGGAGTCCTAAATGAATGTGTGTAAGTTGGTGAGTGTATTAAAAGAATCTTTGAAGCAGATGATTCTATACCTTTTCGAATTGATATATTCATACATATGACAAGAAAGAACATAGACTGAGGTTTAATGGATCTTTTTTCTACAAAATTAAGGGTTGAAGAACTCATGAATTGTGTTGTTGTATTGTATGATGATTTGTGAGGATAAGGGGCACATTTACGTTTAATGTCTGCGATAAGTGGGTCGAATGAGATATGGTGATCTGTTGGTGTGGTGGTGGTGGTGGTGAAGTTTGATGGGAGTTTGAGGCGGCGGTGGCGAAACCACATAGATCTGTAGTAGGTGGTTTGAAGAAAGAGAAAGAGGTGTTTGTGTTTTTAAAAGAGATGAAAATGACTGTTAGTGTGTGTTTGGTTTGTCTGAGTTGTACTCTATGTTATTTGTATTGTAATTTTCTCATTAGTAATTGAAAGTAGTGTGTCAAGAAGAAAAAGAAAAATGAAAAGACAATTTTACCCTCATGTGCATTGCACATGAGGAACATTTAACAGTCAAACTTAACGTCGTTTGGTTAAGGGATTATTAGTGTTAAGGGTTTCAGAGTTGGTGGCTGTAAGTGCAAAAAAAAAGTCAAAGGACCAAGAGTGAAAGTCAATGCATATCACAAGGACCATAAAAACAGATTTGAAATAAAGCAAAAAAAAATTAAAACTGAATAAGCTAGTTAGAAGCTAAAGACCAAAGGCTGGAGCCTAAATAAGCTACTAAACCATAAGTCCAACCTAATTAACCAAAGTTAACTAAATAAGTAGTCCTATATAATCCAATAAGCTCAGAAATCACAATTTAAGCAAAAGCCAAAAATGAACCTAGCAGTCCTTATAGCCTAATTGGGGTACTTTGAACAAAGATTTAAGCACTATAATGATTGGACTAGTGAGAAAAAGCTGTAAATGGATTGAGATATGATACTAGGGAACACAAAGAAACAAAAATAAGGGAATCTAAACAAGTAAGCAATCAAATGAGATAGAATAACCTATGCTGAGCTAGAGAGGGCTGCTGATGGTGCAGGGCAATTATCAGTCTAAAGGGGGTTTTAGAGCTAAGGAAAAGCTACTAAAAGCTAAAGGAAAAATTCACAAAAATATTAGACAACTGGATTAGCAGCCTAAGATCTTGCATACCAAATTTGAGCTAAAATGGTTTAAAAATGAACAAATGAAAAATAAAAATCAAAAGCTTTTTGAGCACTTATTGAACTTTTAAGAAAACTAGAAAAAAACAACTTACATGTTACTATTTGATCTAAGACAAAGGCATGAAAAATATAATACCAATGTTTAAAAGCTACAAACTAATGGAAACAAGCAACTAGAGGTTATGAAAAAGCAATTTGTAGGAATTATGGATGACGATTTAAGCTAGAAAAATGGATTCAAAAGCTCTATGTATATGTCACACCCCCAAAATTTAAAAAGCTATAATTTAAAAATCTGAAATTATGAAATAAGAGAAACTTACCAAACCCTTTGCTTAAAACAAGGGTATATGTCACACCCCCAAAATTGGGTCCAGCGGAAGCTTACATGTCGCTGGGGTGCAACTCAATTGGTATCACAACACAAGTTCAAAGAACGATTTTCATCTCATTCATTTAGAATAAAATCGTTTAACAAAAGTGTTGGATTTACATTTTTTAAAAGTAGTGCAGAATTAGGCCCTTAAAATAGCTAAAACGGTCCTCCAATGAATATCAGAGTCTTCTATGACCATGCCATGCCCTGCCAAAAGCTTCCAGTAGTGTGCCATTGCTTAATACCTGAAAATACATGCTAAAGCGTCAACACGAGGTTGGTGAGTTCATAGAGTTTAGTGAAAAAGAATGTAATGTATAGCATTTGAATGAAGATTTCCAAGCAAAGGCATTGCAAATCCACCCAGTTTCAAGCCCCGCCCATACAAGACTTGCAACCTGTGTGTTTACAACCCACTGCCAAATATGATCTGGTTTATGTAAACAAATGTATTATTTGGACCTAGATTCAAAGATAAGTGTAGCAATATCGCTATATAAACAATTCTGACAATGAGGCCATATAAACAATTATGACTATGAGGCCATATAATTAAATCTAACAATGACGCCATATAAAACATCAGTCAAGTGGGGAAACCACAATATGTGTGACATCACAGCCAAGTGGGGAAACCACAATATTATGTTTGACATATCAGGCAAGTGGGGAAACCACAATACGTTTGACATCACAACCAAGTGGGGAAACCACAATATTACGTTTGACATATCAGTCAAGTGCGGAAACCACAATACGTTTGACATCATAGCCAAGTGGGGAAACCACAATATTACGTTTGACATATCAGTCAAGTGGGGAAACCACAATACGTTTGACATCACAGCCAAGTGGGGAAACCACAATATTACGTTTGACATATATAAACAATTTTGACAAGGTGGCCTGATGCGCGGGATTGCGACCACGCACCAGGGTTTTACCTCTCAAGAGTTCTTGAGAAGCTTGCAATCCCCACCAGGCAGTGTACCTGACCGATGTAGTATAGTGTAGTGGCAAGTACCGGGGGATTGATCGTTCTCTCAGGAAATAGTGTCGTTAGGATTGAAAAGCTACTCTAATAGGTCTAGGGGTGAGGGAAGATTCTTTTTGTATTTTATATTTTTTAAGAAAGCAAGTAAAAATCTCGGGTTTTGGAAGAGTGGGCGGAATTAGTTGCTAGTCAACTAACCCAATTAACTACAAATGCAAATAAAATAAAATAACAAGAAAGTAAATGGTTGTGAAAACTAATATGTGTTTACTTAGATTTCCGTACTCCCTAACTATCTTTTACCGATTGATTAGTGTGTATTAATTGCGTGGATGACGGATTGTATTCCTTAATACCATTCGTAGGGGTGTGTACGGACTTCCCCTAACCCTATGAGATCCTACTTCACTCCTATGTCGAGCCGGCTAAGAAGCTCCTAACATGGGATTACTAGAATTCACTCATGCATTAAATACAATCAAAATAACCTTAGCACACCTTGGTTCATGTTTCTTAAGACGTTCAAGCATGTTACCAACCGGAAGTCTGCCAGTTTTCTTAAGCCTAACATCGATAATCACCCATCCAATACAATTAATAACACACCATTCAATCAATAATTAATAGTTAGGTTTCATTAGATCTAAGCAAACACAAAGAAAATCTAGCCTAGCATGTTAAACAAAAGACAAGAACAAGATAGAATCAAACAACACATAGACATATTGAATGATTAATTGATTACTTATGTTCAATGTAACATGAGAGATCCAAGGGTGTAAAACCCTTAAAAAAGCTGCAAAAATCGTCTAGGGTTTCTCTCTAAAAAGTTCCACACAAGTTCCACACTTATGACTAAAAATTATGCGAATATATATAGAAAAACAGATCTGACGGCGTCACGTTATGGACTTGACGCCGTCACCTTGCCGTGGTTAGGGTTTCTTGATGGCCTTCTTGACGCCGTCCCTATTTAATCCGTTCTGGCTTATCAAGACTTGACGCCGTCAAGCATGGTCTTGACGCCGTCTGGAGTACTGTTCCAGCAGATTTTGACACTTTGTCGAATTCTTCACTTTTATGCTCCGAAAAAGTCCAAAATGCTTCCTTTTCCAGAATTTCTCTCCAAAGTACCTAAAATGCCAAAAGGAACAATTTAGGGCGATATTTGATCAAATAAATACGATTTAGGGCTTAAATGACCCCCAAAAAGCGGTACACTTTTCGCCTTATCATGGCCATATAAACAATTAACAATGTCTAAAAGACAAGTCATATTACAAGTAAAATAAGCATGGTGTTTTGTTGTAAAACGAACAGTGAGTTTAAATGTAAAACGAGCATAAAGTTTAAAACATGTAATTGAGCATATATCTCCCCTAAAACATTTATAAAACGGGTACAAGAGGGGTGCTATGAAAACTCACCTGGTGCGATAGCTACGAAGACAAAAATGGATACATGAAATGAAGTACGATCCCTAACCGCAACCTAATATGAATGATAGACTCTAATGTAAGCAATGAAATGATGCTACACATGCAAATACGTATGTTATCGATACCACTCATTAGTTTTGAAAATAATGTTTATCGTCGAAAAATATATTTTTGACGTCTCATTAAGTTAATAAACACTTTTCATGTAAATATGTTGAAACGGTACTCCACGATCCTCGTTTGGTGTTCTATCGGCAAATATAGTGTTTTCGTCGTAAAATGACATTTTTCATAACTTGAAAATATGATCAAATGGCCTCGCAAAACTATTCGCGAATTAGTGTATGTTGAGAGTTAATTATTAAACTCGATGTTTTTGAAAACCTTGTAACAATATCTAAATGTCGTGTCATTTAACTTTTGATCATACGCGCCTCGATGGGTAAGAAATATGGCTTTCATTGTTGTTACTTAAAAATATTGTTTTTAACACTTAGAATATATTTCATATAGATGCTGTCAAAATATATATAGTTCATCGGGTTTTAAACGCGTATATCTTGGTCGTTATAAGCTCGTTTTCTACGTTCTTTATATCCTCAGTTTCGTATTAATATATACTAACATATTTTCAGTAGGTCGGCCCTTCTAGATCACGTCTAACGCCTCGTTTTGTCCGTTGAAATTCGTGCAACAGCACGTATTATTTTTAGAAAATAGTTTTTCTTCGTTAATCTTAGAAAAATCATAACTTTCCTGTCGTAAGCTCGTTTTTGTTCATTCCAACGCCCACGGTTTCGTTTTTGAATGTATTTTCTAAAAATATAAGCCAAAAAGACTCCAGGTCTACTAATTTTCCCACGTTTTATGAAAATGGACAGATCCTTATATATAGTGTTTAAAACTCATTTTCTTGGTTCTAAACTTGTTCAAGACTTAACCAAACTACTTTCAATCAACTCCACAAATACTCAATCCTACCATACACCTTCTTAGGGTGTCATGGGGTCCTATACATCACCAACAATGGTGGATCTCATGAGATTACAAGTAAAATCTTTAGATCTATGTTTATAAAGAAAATAAACAATAAGTAGTATGTTTAACATTAATATTTGCATGATTTGCTACTAGAACATCAAAATAGGTTAAATGAAAGTATAAAAGATTAGAAAAGTTTAATTGAAGCTTAGTTGATGTTTTGATGATTTTTGAGCAAGAAAACTTAATAATCTTGAGGTTTTTATTTCAAAACCTTAACTAGATTAATACTAATACTTGTTTAGACACTTGATTCTTGAAAAACTTTGGTTTCTTCTTCTTCTTGATTGTTGGCCGTGCACCATGGAGAGAGCAAGAGAGAATTTTTGGTGAAAAATAATGAAATGTTAACTTGAAGTATGTTTGTTTATCTATATATTATAAATGTAGAAATTATATTCAAAGACAATAGTACATGTAATAAAGGGAGCAAGTAAAATATTTTCAAAGTGTGTAAGAAAGAATGGGGGAGGGGCGGCAAAACATAGGGGGTGATAGATTGTGTAAGAGATTTGATTGACTTTGCAAGATAATTGTTGTATATTTAGTGTTTTAAGTGATACCTGATACCGAGTTTGCTAGAAATAAAGTTTAACGGTACCAAATGAAAGGTGACGACGTCGTAAAAATTATGAAATTATATTCCTGATGAAAATCGGGTGTTAAAATAATTGTCGTGTTGAAATATCGTGATCTGACGTAATTTTTAGCGTATTCCGAAAAATATAGCAACAGGTGTCAAAACGCCGGGTAAATTTATAATATAAATTTTATATTATTGTAATGAGTGTGAAAATATGTTAGGATCGTAGACGGGAGTATCGGGTAGATTGTTAGTAGTAAAAACTGTGTGGTAACATTTATTAAATATTTAAACATACGTTAATGAAAATCACACAAACCCGTGCATGACCTAATATACAGATGATATTACTGATGATATGTAGATTACTCTAGTCTATATGATGATCATGATGTGTCCCTACTGATGATGCATGATGATCATGAATAGTGTCACGTGAATAGTAAAATTTTTGAACACTTCTCGAAATCACAAACTGACTCTGAAAACGATGAATAGTGAAATGATGAATAGTGATCGATGAATAGTAAATGATGAATAGTAACTTGTGAATAGTGAATTGTCGAGGTTTGGAAAATGAACTGAAATTGTGATTTGTGACAGTATATAATCAATCTACAAGCTGCTAAGCTAGAATACGCCACATGGATTCTACCAGGTCTGAAAATTCTTTCATTATGCTTATTTTGACTTTATTGTTTGACTTTATTTGACTTTTTGATTAATTTGAAATTAAAACTGAAATTAAACAATAAAAAACTTACAAAAGCTATAAGGAAGTTTAAATAAGCTTATGCAACAGAATTGAAAGCTTGAAACAGATTATTAAACAATAAATGAACATTTAAAAGTATTTAAAACAAATTCGACAAGGAATTTAAACAAAACTTGAATTTTATTAAAATTGAGAGATTACAAAGCTTTAAAAGTAAACTTATACTGAAAGTAGAGTTACAATAAGCTAAAATACCGAAATTAAGCTAATTATACTAAAAGCTATCCTAAAGCTATATTACTCCTAAAACTAATAGCCTCTAATGTGAGGTGAAAGGGCTATTTATAGCCAGCTGGGGTGAGCTCATCTAGGGTTTGGAATCCTCTGGAACTCTCAACCTTGGCCCTTGATTAATTCTCCAATCATTGATCTGTCCTTATAGCCCTTAGATCATTAGGATGAGGTGTCTGCACCAATTAGAATGCTTCAATCAGCCAGCTTGGGAATCCGTGCGGTGTCATGGGTGAAGGTAAAATGGTGGGGAAGATAATGAACAGTAAATGGGAAGGGGTAAAAGGCGGGGTGTGTTTGTTTGGGTTATTTTATTATAATTTTGACTTGGGGTAAAGAGGGTTGACCGGGTTTAGCAAGGGAAATGGGTGGGTTTTTTATATCCGGGTTATTATAAAGGGGATTGGGTTGGGTTTATATTTAAGGTGTTGGGTCGAGTTGTGTTTGGATTGGGTTTAAAATAAAAGGGTGGCTGCTTAAAATATGTTTTAGGATTATGATAGGATTTGTTTAGGAATAGGCTTTAGGTATAGGGATAAAAAGTGAAAATTAGGCAAAGTTTTTTCCAAGGGTAATTTATGACAATTAGTGATTCTTCAAGGTTGATTTTGTCATTTTGAGCTCAAGTATGATCCACTTTGTGGAAATCCTTCCCCGGCCTCGGCTTTTTACTCTCTTTTCCATTTCTCGTGCTCGGTTTGTCATTTTTCCTTTGTTTTTGTCGTTTTCTTACATATCTATACCTGCACAATCACAAACACAAAAACAACATATATTTTGCATTTTTGGTCGGTTTTTGGTCTATTTGGTCCGTTTAATAAGGTAAAAGGTATGTGTAAATTGACACATACCATGTATCAACGTGTAAATCACTTTTATAACAAGTTTTAAAACCGCGTGGCCTTATTCAAATTATATTGGCACAATTGAAACCAAACTCAGAAACCAACTCGCCTAAGAAACGTGCTCGTATTTAATAATTTAGACACATGACACTATGAATTAAAAGCTCAACCCATTTCCCTATAAGCTAAACTAACTGTAACACCCCGCCTTATAGACTACAATATTGGCCGTTTTGCCCGAAGGCTCACGGATTTTGCTTTTGTGGCCCTCATGTGAAGACTTCCCGGCAGGTCACCCAAGCCAGTACTACTCTCACATGAGCACGCTTAATCGTATGGGCGATTAACCATTAGACCACAAAACGCGTTGTTGTCATATAAGGCGAATGTTTTCATATGTCCCAACATCACTCCAAGTCACGGCCAATGTGGGATTTGCCTAAAGTATTACATTCACCCCCCTTAGGGACTCATCGTCCTCGATGAGGTTTGCCCCACATCCCGAACGGCTTGGAGTGGCTCTGATACCATCTGTAACACCCCGCCTTATAGACCACAATATTGTCCGCTTTGCCCGAAGGCTCACGGCTTTGCTTTTGTGGCCCTCATGTGAAGACTTCTCGGCAGGTCACCCAAGCCAGTACTACTCTTACATGAGCACACTTAATTGTATGGGCGATTAACCATTAGACCACAAAACGCGTTATTGTCATATAAGGCGAATGTTATCATATGTCCCAATATCACTCTAAGTCACGGCCAATGTGGGATTTGCCTAAAGTATTACACTAACAAGCTGTGCACATAAGCTACTTTGATAAGCTCATTTAATGCCTTTTTAAACCCACAAGCTAAGTACCCTCGAAACAGTTTATTTAACACTAAAATATATCTAATGGGCCTTAACAGCCCAATAAGCTGATTTAGCACTTTATAAACAGTTTTCTAATAAGCTAAACATATAAGCTGACCTGTAATAAATTGACACACTATTTTGAGTCTTGGAAAAATAAGCCAAGAGCTTAAAAGCTCTCGACTTAGCTTAAAGCTTAATAAAAACCTTAACGGGCTTAAAAGCCCAACAACTTTCCTAATAAGCTCAGGAAATAAGAAGTCCACAAATGGTTTTAAGAAGTTAATTATGACCTATTATAAGCCCACGTGAAAGCCCAACTGAAATTGAGCCCATTGGACTCCTTAAAAAGTTAACGGGCTTTAAACGTACACTTAAGGCCCAATAACCACTTAATAAGCTATTTTTAGCAAACAAGCTGTTCTATAAGCTCATATAATCTTTTGTAAACTTATTCATTAAACTAAAAATGATAAACTTTCAAAATTATGATTTTGGACTAAAAATGTAAATTTTACGCAACTTGGGTTAAAAATGTAACTTTTATGAAAGTTAGGGTAGAAACTGCCATTTTGATATTCTGAGGATAAAAATGGATTTTATAAAGCTCCTGGGTATAATATGTGATATTTGGAAAGGTTTGGACCTAAAATGTAAATATATATAAGTTTGGACTAAATTTGTAATATACTTAACTGTTGGGTTAAAAGTGTAACTTTCTTATAAATAAGTGTCAAACTGTCATATTAGTAATTTGAGGGTAAAAACTGAATATTTGGAAACCATGAGTGTTAGAACGTCATATTATAATAGTCTAAGCCTAAAATGTCAATATATTATAATTATGGACCAAAAACGTAAATGTTTTACCATTAGGGTTGAAAGTGTAATTTTTATATAACTTGAAGGTTCATTCAGTAACTTTATTATTATATTAACACACTAATATTTTATAATGTTATATTCTAAGAAAACATTTAGACAATTACGTAAACATTATTTAAATGACGTTGCTTTGTATAAATATTTTAACGAAGCTTTTTAACGTATAACATAACTTATCATCCACCAACTTACGAAGAAACGATATCTACGGATACTAAGTGCATAAAAACAAGATAATATTATACATAATATTGTTTTTGAACTTTAAGCATTTCAAGCATTCAAGCCATCCTTACCACCATCAAGTTCGTTACCCGATACTATCACTGAGATGAATTCACAATCCCGCTTTTATATGTTTTTCAAACTCGTGGGGAGATACATGCTACAAACTTGAACACAAGTATTTATAGTATGCTATGCCTGTTGATATTGCTTGACTGATATTGCCTAAGTTACCGTTATTGCCAAAAAAGTCCCTCATATTATGTGTAATACCCTAGGCAAATCCCTCATTGGCCGTGACTTGGAGTGATGTTGGGACATATGTTAACATTCGCCTTATATGACAACAACGCGTTTTGTGGTCTAACGGTTAATCGCCCATTCGATTAAGCATGCTCATGTGAGAGTAGTACTGGCTTGGGTGACCTGCCGGGAAGTCTTCACATGAGGGCCACAAAAGCAAAGCCGTGAGCCTACGGGCAAAGCGGACAATATTGTGGTCTATAAGGCGGGGTGTTACAGATGGTATCAGAGCCACTCCAAGCCGTTCGGGATGTGGGGCAAACCTCATCGAGGATGATGAGTCCTTAAGGGGGGGGGGTGAATGTAATACCCTAGGCAAATCCCACATTGGCCGTGACTTGGAGTGATGTTGGGACATATGTTAACATTCGCCTTATATGACAACAATGCGTTTTGTGGTCTAACGGTTAATCACCCATTCGATTAAGCGTGCTCATGTGAGAGTAGTACTGGCTTGGGTGACCTGCCGGGAAGTCTTCACATGAGGGCCACAAAAGCAAAGCCGTGAGCCTACGGGCAAAGCGGACAATATTGTGGTCTATAAGGCGGGGTGTTACATTATGAACCATTAATCACTTGCGAGTGAACGCGAATATAGTGAATAGATCTATTGGCAGTTGATGCCCCCTTTGAGTTAGCCGGAAGGGTGACCAAATGCACTTTATTTGATGAAGAATAGGAAGATGGCAAACTCCTACACGAGGGCTCCATTCTTACACCATTTTATGGTGTATATTATTTATATCATTCCTATGATATCACACACGTTAACATTTCAGTGTCATGAGGCTTAGGGCAATATAATGAACTGCAATATTACTATTTTCTACTATAATTGTATTTCAATACAATTATCTAAATTGATACTTGTGTTCAACTGATTATTATATATAAACGCTATGGATTCACTCAACAATTTTGTTGACTTTTTAGCATGGTTATCTCAGGTAATTGAAGAAGCGTTTGAGGCACGAAGTGGGCAATAAACTGTTGGTTTTTGTGTCAAATAAACTCTATCATTCATTTTAAACTATTATGTCTTTTGTGATATGCTAAACTCTGGAATCCCTTTTCTACTTGAATTATTAAATGAATGATAATAACTCTTAAAACGCCTCTTTCGAGTCGTTTTCTATGATTATGACTGTGATCCTCTACGTAATACCCTTATTAGTCTTCCGCTATTAAATTGAAATTTAAGGGGTGTTACAGGGTTGCACTTTGATTTGCAGCACGATGACTGTCATTTCCACCAGTGTTTCTTCCAACTGCAGAATCAACATTGACAAAAATTGGTAACAAATGAAAAAAAACATCAATTTAATAAGACTAAGTAGTTTATTGCCTTCGGTTGCACCAGCAGATGGTGAACCTTCTATGTAATCATCCAAACAAAACCTGACTTTCTTTCGGGGTTTTGGATTAGCAGATGAACCACCAGAAGCTTAAACAGTTTTCCCTTTTCCTTTTCTTGTCTTTCTAGACCTAGAAGTTGTTGCACCACCTTGACCCTTACAAGACTACTTATTGTGACCCTCATTTCCACAAGAAGAACATTTAATAGTTCTCCCTTTCTTACTCAACTTGCCATTGCTAGCACATCGTGTGTCCTCCATTTCTCCTCTGCCACTCTTCTTCCAAGGTCTACCTACTTGAGGGTGATAATGTGGATGAGTAAGAGTTGTAAGACATGGAGATTTCTTCCAGTGTGCCTGATGCGCGTGGATTGCAACACGCACTACGTTTTACCTCTCGAGGGATCTCGAGAAGCTTGCAATCCCCACCAGGCAGTGTACCTGACCGATGTAGTATAGTGTAGTGGCAAGTACCGGGGGATTGATCGTTCTCTCGCAGGGAATAGTGTTCGTTAGGCTAAAAGCTACTCTAATCTAGGTTAGGTCTAGGGTGAGGAGATTCCTTTTTGTATTTTTATATTTTAAGAAAGCAGTCAAATCTCTGGTTTAGGAGGATAGGGCGGATAGTGCTAGTCAACTAACCCAAGTTTTCTACTTCTAAGCTATTATATTTTTGTATTTTTGGTTTTTGGAAGAAAATCAGTGTGGAGAATAGTGTTTTACTAGATTTCATTACTCCTAGACTATCTTTTAGCATGTAATTAGTATGTTGAGTTTGCGTGGAATGACGCGGTGTGATTCCTAACAAGTCGTAGGGAGTGCGTTCAATTCCCTAACTCCTAATAAGTTCCTACTCACTCTAATGACGATACGTCAAAGCATCCTATCATGAGCTCAGCCGATGAAGCAAGCTATGCATGAAATACTACCTTAAAAATCGATAACGCACATACGATTTCATGTTTCTAAAGGACGTCAACGCTTGTTATCGTATAGGAGATTAGGCCAGTTTTCTCTAGTCTAACGTAGATAAACATTCACCCAAATACAATCAAACCATACACATCACATGATATATCTAATAGTTAGGTTTCATTAGATCTAAGCAACACACAAGTAATTAGCCTAGCATGTTGAAAGAAAGACAAGCACAAGCATAAATCACCACAACACAAGATCATATTGTATGAAATAAGATTAATCTTCGGATTAACATGCAAGTTAGAGGGGGGGTTAGGATACCCTGCTAAAGGTCCTAATAGCACCGTACTAGGGGTTAAACCCTAAAGTTCTCGCACTCGCAAAATTTGACAAAGTTCCACCTAGGTTGCTCTTTTAAAATAAAGAAAAATCGTTCTATTATATAGAAAACCGGCTGAGCGGCGTCAGCCGCAATAGGTGACGTCGTCAGCTCGGCGATTTAGGGTTTTCTGCGGCCTTCCTTGACGTGGTCATAATTGCCTGGTTCCAGATCTGACCGGCCATTGGTTGATGGCGTCACCAAATTGCATACGAACTCCTGGCACGCGTCACGAGTATTTTT
>LBNU01027033.1:26029-39574 GCA_014162995.1 Artemisia annua | reverse complement strand
TTTTCCCTTCAAAAGTACCTAAAATGAGAAAAGAAACGACTTTGGGTGAAATCCAAACCAAAAACATACGAATTAGGACTCAAACCGACCCCTAAAAACGTAACATTTTTCGTCTCATCATTAAGTGATTGCGCAGGGGTTGGACCCTGCGAACCACCTCCGGCGTGTGAATAAGTGATCGGTATAAGAGTTTAAGTGTGAATGTAGTAAAGTAAGGTGAGAGAGATTGCATACCAGATTTGTCATCGTCCAGGACTATTTATAGGTGAAGAAAATGGTCCTGGAGAGTGGTCACACGTTTGAGAGAGATCATGGGGGCGTCCCATGATTTGTGGTAACCTCTAGGGTTTCCACTCCTCCTGGTTTAGCGGGGGAGCTAAAGAGAAAGAGGAGACGTGGGTAAGACTTGGTCTCACTAATATTTGGACTTGGCATCGTTTCGTCCTTAAAACTTATTGAGAGATACCCCGAAGGGCTTAATCCTTCGATTAGCGAATTCCCACTTGGTAACTAGATCATTGATGATTAGTTTTACGCCAAAGAAAGTTTTATGAGGCTAGCCAGAGCCTTCGATTATGTAGGTTTCGATCAGACTCGAAGGGGGTTCCTTCGAGCTAATCGGAGGGTACATCATCATTTGCCTTTGCAAAAATCAAAGTAGTAATAAATGATTTTTTTACGCTAATTTTGTGACGGAATGAGTAAAACATATGAATAACTAAAGTACGCCATTACATGCTTGAGTCTCAATAACGACCTATGACAAGTCTTTATAAAGTTTGGGTTACATTGTTACAACTCTAAAAAGATATTCTCTTATAAGGACAAATAGGAATAGGTGGAAATATTGATGTATTGACGGTTTTCTCAAGCAAGTGGCTTATGCACTCGATATCTTGTAAGCATAGCCTACCTTCTTTGTTGAGCGCCAAGAGGTGATTTGTGCACTTCAAAAAATGGCTACACACAAACACACAAATTAAAATTTGAAAATTTCCATTTCCTTATTTTATTTTGTTTTTATAATGCGAATAAAGCATTAAAACTAAAACTTAAAGGTGCCTAGTGGTTCCCGCCCCGGGAATCCAAAACTAGGGCCGAGCAAATCGACCGAACCGACCGGGCTGACCGAGAAAACCGGCCGGACCGATCGAAAACCGAATGAACAGAAGGATAGCGATCCGGTCTCGGTTGTAACTTTTTATTTCGGTCTCTGTCTGGCGTACAAACTGACCATTTTGCCTTCTTGGACCGGACTGAACCAACTGATGTTGGTTTTTAGTTAGTGCAAGTTTTAAAATTTATAAACACGATTTATCCGATTAATTCTTTAGCACATACGAGCAAGTATACTCATCCGGTGTAATAAAGGTGGGTAAGTCGAGATCGTCCCAAGGGATTTGTTTATTTATAGTAGAACTTGTTTATTAACAAAGGTTGTCAATCCTTGTTTGTATGAATATAGTTTTTAAAAAGAAATCAAATAAGAACTAAGCATATACTTGTGTATAATTCCACGATGAGGTCTAGGAGTATTATTGCAATTATGAATATAAAGTTTGGTGTAAAACTTGTTATGATACGCAACTAAAAATGAGTAGAAATACAATCGATGATGTATGTCATGTTCTAACTACTACTAAGAATTCAATCTACTAAATGACTCCTTTCGGACATATCAAGATAGTATGACAATTCTATAATCACTTGGTTGTTTAGAAAATCAGCTCTTTTCTTATGAATTCCTACGAATCCTTTCGGTCCTTTTTCGTGATGAAATCTTCTCAAAATCCATTTTAATAAGTAAATAGGATGGTTGTCAAGCATCATATTCCATACTAATTCGTGCACTAATGTTTTGGAATAAAAACAAGTTGAAAATCCTTTCGGACCTAATTCCCAAAGATTGTTTTTATCAACAAATTAAGCAAGATTAGATATTGCTTCAACAAACTCATAAAATAGATATGTTTTCATGCATCACCTTTTTAGTAAAAGAATACTCCATAACCAATCACATCATACACACAAGTATATCACAAATTACTCCATAGCAATCATAAATAAACACAAGTAGATAATAAAACTTTCATTAAACGTAAAGTAACAATTGTTCATTATAAGAATCAAGGTGTACCTAGTCTTGAGAATTACAATGACAAGAATCACGTGGAACTATAGCAACCACACTCTAGATAAACTATTCACCACACTAGTGAACAATTCCCAACTCGAACCAAAGATTGAGACTTTACTCAACTCTTTCTGACGTTTTTCACACTTAGTAACCTTAGAAAATGAACTAGTAACACTTTAGTGTAACAATAATATTGATAAAAGATGGTACATGTAATCTAGAGGCTAAGTACTCATTATATAGCCTCATAACTCTTCTCTTCCAAGTAAAAACGTCCCATGATAGTTAATAACCAGAAATGATCAGCCACCAATGATTATGGAGAGTAAATACACCTTTAAATGCGAATTTGTAACAGCAGCAGTTCCCCAACCGATCGGCTGAAGGTCCAACCGATCGGTTGGAGTCTTTTGGTCAAATTCCAGCCGATCCGGTTGCGGGTTGCAGCCGATCGGCTGGATGCCTCCACTATGTTGTTTCTTTGACTTTTCTTCGCCGATTCTTTTCGCATGTGTTTCCTTTCTTCGTGGCATGTCTTGGTACATTAGAACTTGATATTTCTTTGGTAAATATGTATAGAAAGCTCGTCTATATCAAATCCTTTGTCCATGCGTTAATTTCATCCTTCTCTTCCATTCGAATCTTTCCCCAACAAGCATGATCACTTCATTTCTTCACTTTTAAGCATCTTTTCACTGCTTTTGGCTATATTTGCATGTATAAACACTTTTCCACGATTAAGTAACAAATGTATACAAATATGACCAATTTCCATACGAAAAACCAACAATAACGCTTCTAAAAACATGTTAACTTTGAGCGTTATCAAATCCCCCACACTTGAGCTTTGCTCGCCCTCGAGCAAATCTTAATCAAAAGAAAATTGATATTAATAGAAATAATGCAAACATCTTATGTGAATTTTAAATAAGTAAAAGAACTTGACAACAATTCTAAGCACCTCACGAAGATATTTGAAATTCACTCATCCCTCAATATGTGATAAGATTAATAAATCACTCATAGCTCAGTCATGATTAATGTTTCTTACCATAAGCTTGTACGAGTATCAAAACAATAAGATAATTCATCAAAGAGGTCTTTTATTCGGGTTATAATGTTTTGGCTAAGGGTTAATTAACTTAAGTGCAAATACCTCATGTCCAACACAATAGATCGCTAGCACGAATCTTTAGATTAACTAAATAACGGATGGTCACTAAGGATAATCCTTAGATCGCTGGCACGTTATCCCATTCTTCAAAAATTCGGATGGTCACTACATGTCAACACATTTAGTAATTACGCTAAGTTAAAAAGGTAAGGATAAGGCATGGGAATATATGAAATTGGTTTAAAAGAAAAATGAAATCAAGTCTAAATCCCGTAATTGCTAGTCACAAACCAAACCACGTATCCCATAAATGATCATAGTTACCTTCTTTCTCCTCTTCGAATTTTCCATATCTCGATACATCGATTCACCATTTAAGAATTCTTCATACTAAGCTCGTTGGCTCAACAACATATCTCATAACTTCTTTTATTCATCATATAGCACATTCGCTATAATTGTCACCTTATAGTTGCGATGACTTATATTTATTTTTTTATTTTTTTTTTTTTTTAATAATAAAACTCCCCCCACACTTCGCTTAAGCATACACCACAAAAAATACAAATAAGAAGCTGCAGTCTCCTTCAACTTGTTGAAATGGTACAACCAAACATCGAAGTGTGTCTAACTCATAATCATCAAAAACAATCCTTCGTACCAAGCAACTAGCAATCCACCGTTTAGACTTTGACAAGGTTAGGCTAAAGTTTAAAGTGTAAAATATTTTTGTATTTTTCTGGATATAACAAATGAAAAGGAATGGCTCAAAGGGTGTAACTAGGGGTATCTAGCGTTAAAGATAAACGCTAACAAATGGGTTCCAAATACGAGGTAAACTAACCGATGTGGTTAGCAAAAATTTGTTTTGTAAACGGATGGCCATTTGGTTTTATTCCTAATTTTGCCTCTTATCATATGAAAATATCCTCATCATTCGAAAAATGATTTTAACCGTAATGCATAACAAGTACAAGTTCTAGAATTAACACAATCACCGGCACACTCATAATGAAATATATAAATAGCATGAGAACACTATTCATATACAAAAAACTAATCCTCACTATATGTAGTAACAAGGGTATAATATTGTGCTTAGCAAATGTTATCAATTCCGAGACGAATTGTTCTTTAAACTTACTTTAAACTCTAAAAATGTTATTATCATTTACCATCAAATCAACCTTATTTTGACTAAAATCTAAAAGGCGAACCATAAGTTACTATAGTTCTTGACTCTAAAAACAATTAAAAAAAAAAAAAAAATTTAAAAATATGTGCAATTTTTCTATTTTCTTCCCTCCCCCACACTTAAGTTTTGCATTGTCCTCAATGTAATAAAAATGACTTCAAAGTAAAGGAAATGGAAAAATTTAGAAAATACCGGAGTTAGATACGCAAAATGCATATTTGATCGTAATAAGCAAATGAGTCTAACGACTCCAAAAATTGGATCAACTATATGCTTCCGTACTCCTGCAAGAAAACTGCAACATATACGAAACAAACAAACAAACAAAAGCAACACACAAATATGTCTAAACAAAGAAAATTAAGTTAAGTTAAGTTAATCCTAAAGAAAATAGTTAAGAAGTGGAAATAGAAATTATTCAACAAACATAATTGTCTTTGTTACCAAACACAACTCAAATGATTACCACTCGCCATCAATAGTCCATGTCGGGGTTGACTCTTTCATCCTCACTCTCTTCCTCCTCATCGTCATCTTCATCATCATCCTCATCGTCCACTACACGTCTCTTCTTCATCCCAGCTCTTGACGATGAACCTCCAGCATAATAACTTGATCCTCCAGGAGTAAAGCTTGGTCCTCCAACATTAACACCAGAACTACCATATTCGGGAAGTCGGCCATATGGGGGGTATGGCTCAGGAAACGGTGAATATCCAGGATAAGGATATGGGTAAGGACCAGGATAGGGTTCATACGGCAGAGGGTATGGTGGAACATTTGGTGGTTGGTAGGGAGGTACCTCATAGTCGGCATCTCGTGCCAAATGTTGGAGCATGGGTATGGAATAATCATAATTATAATTAGTCCGCATCATCATATTGTCTCTCCAAACATCCCTACACTCTATAGCATTTAGTTCCCGGTTCCAATCTCCCCATCCTGAGTCGAACCCACTTTGTGTATTTCCCGAGAAACTTCCCATTGGAGGTTGCGAAGGTGCTTCCATGTAAGCCCTTGAAGACGCCCCTCCTCTCGGTTCAGTCCAAGCTCCCAAAACTCTATTCTTCCTATCAAACGCCTTTCCAAAACTAGCCGCATCCCAAATCTCACTATCCATTCTACCCCGACATTTCCTCAACTCCACATCAGTATAGTACCCAAGATTCTTGGCTATCACGGTCACATAGTGACCTCCACAAACATCACTCTGCTTTTTAATCCCAGGTGCTCTTTTTGAAAGGTACTCGGCAATGATCCATGCCGCGTTCCCGTTTTTGTCCTCCTCCAACAACTTCATTGTCCACAAATCTGGTTGGGTGCACTTGTCTTGATTCCCATGCCTATATAATAATCCCCATGAAATCAACTTTTGCAAAACCTTAAGCAACGGGTTTCTGATCGCTGATGCATTCCTCCTTGAACAAGAAGGATCTCCAATTCGGTTCCAGTAAGAATCAAGAATCTTTGAATCACTACACACCCTAGCCAAACTCACGAAGTGTGGCCCAAACAACCTATGATTTATTTCACCAACCGTGTATAACCCCAGAACAGCCGCAAAATTAGGTAAAGAGAAAGCATGCTCATTACCACATAGCCTAAACCAAACACAAACATCGTTAATCACATCATTCACCTTCCGATTAAAGTAGAAGGTTGAAAAGAATTCCAAGCACCATTCCTTGACTACATTCTCCCTTATGCTAAATGCTCTTTCCCACGAACGATCCTCAAATGTATCCCCATCTCCCGGATACACATAAGTCATCACCATCATGCTTCGCAACTGCTCCTCACATTCATACTCCGCAAACAAGTCCCAATTGATCAACCTTGGCACAGCAACCTTTCTCTCTTGCAATTTCGAGAGACGTTCCCTGTATGCATTCTTCGCATCCTTATCTTGGACATGAGAGAACTTCACATTCTCATTAGCTTCGGGCCTCAAAGTAATAGTAATCCTCTTCCTATTGTGCCTTTTCAAAAACTTGCCAACCAACGGGTTTTTTCCCTGAAAGAAAACTCAAAACATATCATTATAAGAGTATAAGAACTAATACCAATCAAGTTAGAAACTAGAAAACGCGATTCAAAAATGTCACAATTTTTCCGTAGCAACCAACCGAATCGGTTGCCCACCAACCGAATCGGTTGGTCCTTTGGTCAACATCCAGCCGATCGGTTTGTGCCCGCAACCGAATCGGCTGGTCGTTCTGTGAACTTTTTCTACTTCAAATTCAATCCGAACGTTTTCCATTCAATCCAATCTTTCTTCTAACCTGTAATTGACCATCTTAGGGTGCTTCTAACTTCCCAACACTTCTAACAACGATTCATAACACATCAATGCATCAACCTAATGATTCTATGAACTCAAGAACATCATCAACTTAATTCTTTCAAATAAGTGTTCTTAATTAACAATGTACCATCCTACATCACTAATTAACAAGCATATAACATCTGGGATTCATCAATTGCAAAGAAATTAGTTCTAAAGATTATACCCAATTCTATTCGAAAATTCCATCAATCAATTCTTACTCAAAACTTAATCAATTGATCTAATTCTTTTTGCAATGCATTCTACTCGTATCTAATCACTTATCCCCAAAATATTACATCTCAATTCGAATTAATTCAAAAATACCCAAATCATGACCTAATCTTAATAATCCGAATTAAAACTTAATTGAATGAAATTAATAACATAACTTACTTGACTTGATGCCATTGATGATCTAATTACACTCCTGTAACCTTCAAAACACTTCTTATGGTCGAATTGAATGACCCAACTTTTGGTGGATTGTGTGTGTGTGTGTTCTTGGGTTTTTGAAATTGTGGGTTTATATATTCAATTCCAACCGATCAGTTGAGCATCCAACCGAATCAGTTGTAAGAAATTGATTTTTCTCACAAAACTTTTCTCCACTAGTTCTTGCAATGCCAAGACTAGTTTATGTCTTTTCAAAAACACTTGTTTTGTATGTATATGTATCCAAACACACTTGGTCTACCAAACATTGGTCATTATTTCTACTTCTAACTTAATAACTTAACTTAACTCATAATAACTAACAAACAATCACTCAAATAGATAAAACTATAAAATGACATAACGATAGTCTTATTAAAAAGTAAAAATGCATGAAACCTAAGAAACATAAAATAAAATTGCATGAAAATAGAAAATGTGAAACAAACTAATAGCACAAGAGGTGCTTTATTCTTGCAATCCTTCTCCATCATCCATAGAAATATTCGTTTCTAAGAATGTCTTCTCCATGATACTTGTTCGAAAGCTTCCTAGTAGTCTTTTGAGTTTTGAAACTTCTTGCAAAGTTCCTTCCGCTAGGACATGTGATGTCAAATTTGCAATGCCATTCACCATCTCCATCTTCTCGTTTGTAAATGCTAGGACCATCGGATCCCCATTCCAAGTTCTTCAATTGGACCGGTAAAGATCCAAGAAAATCTGTCAATTTATTAAACACAAAGATGTTTTTAAATGGATTAAAATAAGCCTCCATTGCTAGAGCCCTCTCCATTTCGTCCTCTATGTCAAAGAAACTAGGTGTGCATGGCCCAAATTTAGGCCTCCCATCTTCATCTCTCCCTACTTCAAAACAACCAAGGTAATCCTCCTCTTGGTCTTCATCAAAGTCATCCACATTACTACCACCTCTAGGCCTTGGGTAGTAAGTATTCTTTAAAATTCCATCATCTATGGTCATAGTTCCTTTTCCCATGTCTATCACCGCACCACACGTTCTTAAAAATGGTCTACCTAACAACAAAGGTAGTTCTTTATCAACCGCAACATCTAACACTAGAAAGTCCGCCAAGAACGCTTGGTATCCTATTTGTACTCTAACATTTCTTACCTCCCCCATTGCTTTTGCTTTAGAATTATCCGCCATGGTGAGTTTAGAATTGTTAGGTTGAGGGTCTCTCAATCCCAACTTTTGATACAAGGGGTAAGGCATTATACTCACACTAGAACCCGTGTCGGCTAGTGCATACAATGGAGTAGTTCCATTAATCTTCACCGGTAAAACAAAGTTTCCGGGATCATTCATCTTTTTAGGAAGCCCATTCTCCATTATTCTTCTTTCCTCTACCTCATCAAAACTATTATTCTCCAACTTTGATTTTGCCAACATAACTCCATCTAGCTTCTTCCTATAAACCATGTAATCTCTAAGTACCTCAATAACCGGTTTGTTCTCCATTAACTCACTTATTTTTGCTTCAAGGTTTTCCAAAATTGCTTGTTTTTGTTCTTTGGTTAAGGGTTTCTTGTTTTGTGGTGAATTTGGTTGAGTGTTGGATGATGATGATGATGATTTGTTTTCCTTTGGGGTGGAGGGTTGGGTTAATTTGTTTAATGGGGTTTTGTTTCGATTGGCTTTTCCCATCTTACAAACTTCATCCTTTCCTCCCTTAAGCGTTATCATTCCTTCACAAACATCAACTAGCATTTCATTAACATCCTTCCCTTCTTCCAAATCACTAATATTGATCCGTAACTCACCTAGTGCAAAATCAATTGTACACTTGGTAGTTATAAGAAAATTTCTACCAAAGACAACCTCCGGTTCATCGGCATTCATGTAATCCAAGACCACAAAGTTACATTTGAAAATATGACCATGTATATTCACTTTAACATCTCTCACTTCTTTCCTTCCATAGCTTCCATAATCAAGTCTAACAAAGCCAAGCTTGTTAAGCATCTCTTCCGAAATATAGTTATCACTATACTCCATGTTCAACTCCGCATCCCATGCTTTTTCTCCTTCCACCGCACAAGGTGTAGCATACCTCATGTGTGTAGCATCGTACTCCTTAGTTGGTGCCTTAGTAAAAACAACCACCTTTCTTTCCTTCTCCTTCTTTGGATAACACATTTCATGTGGCAAATAAGAAACATTATCACCAATAATCTCTCCTTCTTCCAAATCACTCTTAGCCTTCTCTAACATATTCTCTAACTTTTCCAAGGAATCCCCGGAATCCTTGAACATATCCTCCAAATCTTTCAAGTATGCCGAAATCTGACTTAAACTCTCCATTTCACCTAAGCAATTACTAACTATAACATAACCATAAAAAAAAATCCAAACCATTAGCATGAGGGTTAGTTGTAAGCAAATAATTCTTAATATGAAACAAGAATAAGTATATTAACAAACTAAAACACTAAGAATTGAAAACAAACTAAAAACTAAAAAGTGCAAAAAATTTAACGAGAGTTCCAACCGGTCGGTTGGATGTCCAACCGAATCGGTTGATGAAATTACCACTACCAACCGATCGGTACGAACCCGTAACCGAATCGGTTGGTCATTCTGACCAAAAATATATATTTTTTTTTATAAAACTAAAAATTAACTACACTTTAATCCTACCATTAATGACTTATTATTAAAAACTCTTAATATCTCAATAATAATTAAAACTAAACATTAATTCTATTTAATTAAAAACTTAAACATTAATCATAATAACTATTTTAACTACTCATAATTACTAACATTAATAGTCTAGAAACCTAAATAATTAACTAAAAACAGTAATTTAAAGAAAATTAACTAATAAAACTAAAAACTAAATTTTACCGAGCTACCAACCGAGTCGGTTGGTTGTCCAACCGATCGGTTGGAGCAATCTGTCTAAAAAAAATTTTCCTTGTTAAATCAAATCCGAATTATAAACAAATTAACTACTAAAATAAAGAAAACTAATCAAATCCCCGGCAGCGGCGCCAAAAACTTGATGTGCGTTTTTGCTAGTGCAAGTTTTAAAATTTATAAACACGATTTATCCGATTAATTCTTTAGCACATACGAGCAAGTATACTCGTCCGGTGTAATAAAGGTGGGTAAGTCGAGATCGTCCCAAGGGATTTGTTTATTTATAGTAGAACTTGTTTATTAAAAAAGGTTGTCAATCCTTGTTTGTATGAATGTAGTTTTTTTTTTAAAAAAGGAATCAAATAAGAACTAAGCATATACTTGTGTATAATTCCATGATGAGGTCTAGGAGTATTATTGCAATTATGAATATAAAGTTTGGTGTAAAACTTGTTATGATGCTCAACTAAAAATGAGTAGAAATACAATCGATGATGTATGTCATGTTCTAACTACTACTAAGAATTCAATCTACTAAATGACTCCTTTCGGACATATCAAGATAGTATGACAATTCTTTAATCACATGGTTGTTTAGAAAATCAAATCTTTTCTTATGAATTCCTACGAATCCTTTCGGTCCTTTTTCGTGATGAAATCTTTTCAAAATCCATTTTAATAAGTAAATAGGATGGTTGTCAAGCATCATATTCCATACTAATTCGTGCACTAATGTTTTGGAATAAAAACAAGTTGAAAATCCTTTCGGACCTATTTCCCAAAGATTGTCTTTATCAACAAATTAAGCAAGATTAGATATTACTTCAACAAACTCATAAAATAGATATGTTTTCATGCATCACCTTTTTAGTAAAAGAATACTCCATAACCAATCACCTCATACACACAAGTATATCACAAATTACTCCATAGCAATCATAAATAAACACAAGTAGATAATAAAACTTTCATTAAACGTAAAGTAACAATTGTTCATTATAAGAATCAAGGTGTACCTAGTCTTGAGAATTACAATGACAAGAATCATGTGGAACTATAGCAACCACACTCTAGATAAACTATTCACCACACTAGTGAACAATTCCCAATTCGAACCAAAGATTGAGACTTTACTCAACTCTTTCTGACGTTTTTCAAACTTAGTAACCTTAGAAAATGAACTAGTAACACTTTAGTTTAATAATAATATTGATAAAAGATGGTACATGTAATCTAGAGGCTAAGTACTCATTATATAGCCTCATAACTCTTCTCTTCCAAGCAAAAATGTCCCATGATAGTTAATAACCAGAAATGATCAGCCACCAATGATTATGGGGAGTAAATACACCTTTAAATGCAATTTTGTAACAGCAGTCGTTCCCCAACCGATCGGCTAGAGGTCCAACCGATCGGTTGGAGCCTTTTGGTCAATTTCCAGCCGATCCGGTTGCGGGTTGCAGCCGATCGGCTGGATGCCTCCACTATGTTGTTTCTTTGACTTTTCTTCGCCGATTCTTTTCGCATGTGTTTCCTTTCTTCGTGGCATGTCTTGGTACATTAGAACTTGATATTTCTTTGGTAAATATGTATAGAAATCTCGTCTATATCAAATCCTTTGTCTATGCGTTAATTTCATCCTTCTCTTCCATTCGAATCTTTCCCCAACAAGCATGATCACTTCATTTCTTCACTTTTAAGCATCTTTTCACTGCTTTTGGCTATATTTGCATGTATAAACACTTTTCCACGATTAAGTAACAAATGTATACAAATATGCCAATTTCCATATGAAAAACCAACAATAACGCTTCTAAAAACATGTTAACTTTGAGCGTTATCAGACACCGAACTAGATCCCTTTGAAGACCCCCTAATTATTAGAAAAATGACCGACTTCCTAGGAGTTTTGCCAATCAACCTAGCCATGAATAAATGGAAAAGCGAGGGCGATAAACATAAATGGAATTGGGATAGGCCACCTAAGGAAGGGGATGGATCGTGGCACATAAAGATAACTCTATATGATTCGGATGGAGAGAAGTTTGAGAGGTCATATTTCCCCAAACACACTGATAGGACACTTCCAACCAAAATCAACCCTAAGGATGTCCTCGATGTGGAACTCACCTATGTCGGATAGGGTGACTTTGAGTCTAGCTACAAGACTCGTTAATAAAGAAAAGCGCTTCTTGGGAGGCAACCCAAGCTTTGTGTGTTTTATTTGATTTTACTTGTTTCCGTATGTATGATATTTCTTGTTATTGATTCATGATTCAAACTAACTTGTAAAAATTCTTTATTTTGTTTTTAACTTCGTCTTAACTACATATAAAGGTATTTTGCAAAAGCTAAGTGCAAGGGAAATCTAAATCGGTTTATAAGAACGAATGAACATGAATCATAACAATTAACATACATATTAGTATTTGTTTGAGTTAAATGCTTGTATCGAGTCATAATGAATTTTTGTAGGAATTTCAGGAAGTAAGGTATAGTTTTTCCAGAATTTTTCCAGAAACTTAACATGAGGATTCTGTCAGATCATTTCTGACGGCGTCAGGTGTTACAACCTGACGGCGTCAGGAAATATTTTTCTGCAATTTTTGAAAGTTTTGCTTTTCTTCCGGAAATAAAAAGTTTTTGTTAATTCTCTAACTTATAATCTCCAAGAATTCTACAAAAATATTCATTCCACAAGCATTATATCCTATTATAGATTATACCGCCGATTTTATGCGAGGTTGGCCTTTATCTTTTTCGCAGGTTAACAGGTTATTTTGGACAAGAAAATGATTTATATTTCGGAAGGGAAGCTTTGAGCGTTCATCTTTCTTGGAAGAAGATCTAACCATGTTACCTCACTATCCACATCAAACAAATCAGGGGAGTATTTGATTTCATTCTTTCATTTTATTTACTTTTGCATCTTCTATTTGAACATTGGGGACAATGTTCGGTTTAAGTGTAAGGGGGGGTAAATGAAGGCACCTTAGAGAATACAATTGCGCTTGATTTTTGTTTGTTTGATAGTAAATTTGTAATAAAACCGAGAGAAATATTTGTTAGGGTAATTTTATCGCCAATTTAAATTTTTTTTACAACATTTAGAAGTGAGACTTTGGTCCTATTAAGCGTCTCATGGATAGGAAATTATATGACTAGCACAAAACCGTACCACTAAAAAAATTTTCCACCCCAAATATGTGAGGTTCGCCCCTAGAATTGGTAGGAAAAGCATCCATCTTTGATGCTATTATGTGTGTACCGGTAGCGCTTAGATTCTAGAACTTGCGTTACCACCATCTCAAATCCACAAGTGAGACTACATTCGCGTAGCTAGATCTACTACATGATAAGAGGTATTAGGATTAACCCTTTGTTTTTACACCCGTGTTTTTTTTTGTTTTAATTACTTTGGCTACATTAGTCAAGTAATTCTCCCACACCCTTTGCG
>LBNU01027033.1:11138-23449 GCA_014162995.1 Artemisia annua | reverse complement strand
AATGAGAAAAAGAAAAGTAGAAAAAACATACGGACTACCATCCCGTTTCTTTTTATGTTTATTTTATGTTTATTAGTTTTTGAATTAGCTTAAGTCGAGTCTAGTCTTGGCTTAGCAACGCCATATTGTACATGTAATTAATCAAGATCTTTAACTCGCCACCAGTAAAATATCCCTTATCCGACAAATCCGTGTTTATCATATCCCTACACCTCATTACAACCCTTTTGTAAAGACCTCTTTGATAGTTTATCTTAGGTGCTTACGCCTAGCGGAGAAGGTTTTCGATCCTTTCCCAAGCCTATGGTAATCTATTTGCTACGACAGGTAGTGAGAGATATTGTCCATTTTCATTTATGAGATATAATTCTATGACACCTGAGAGATGTGAGTATCTAAACACTACTTGTGAGGTGCTAGTATGTAATCTCCGTGCTTATTATGATTAAAGGGAAACAATTAATTGTTGTAATTACTTTTATATTAGCGTTAAATGACCCCTAACTTGTATTTTGATTAGAATAAAAGCGCATTTGCTTGAGGACAAGCAAATCTCAAGTGTAAGGGTATTTGATAAGGCGAAAAGTGTACCGCTTTTCGGGGGTCATTTAAGCCCTAAATCGTATTTATTTGATCAAATATCGCCCTAAATCGTTCCTTTTGGCATTTTAGGTACTTTGGAGAGAAATTCTGGAAAAGGAAGCATTTTGGACGTTTTTGGAGCATAAAAGTGAAGAATTCGACAAAGTGCCAAAAATCTGCTGAATAGTACCCTTGACGGCGTCAAGCATGGACCTGACGGCGTCAAGCCTTGATAAGCCAGAACGGATTAAAGGGGGACGGCGTCAAGAAGGCCATCAAGAAACCCTAACCACGGCGAGGTGATGGCGTCAAGGCTATAACGTGACGCCGTCAGATCTGTTTTTCTATATATATTCGCATAATTTTTAGTCATTAGGGTGGAACTTGTGTGGAATTTTTTAGAGAGAAACCCTAGACGATTTTTGCAGATTTTTTTTAAGGGTTTTATACCCTTGGATCTCTCATGTTACATTGAAGATAAGTAATCAATTAATCATTCAATATGTCTATGTGTTGTTTGATTCTATCTTACGCTTGTGTTTTATTTAACATGCTAGGCTAGGTTTTCTTTGTGTTTGCTTAGATCTAATGAAACCTAACTATTGATTATTGATTGAATGGTGTGTTATTAATTGTATTGGATGGATGATTATCGATGTTAGGCTTAAGAAAACTGGCAGACTTCCGGTTGGTAACATGCTTGAACGTCTTAAGAAACATGAACCAAGGTGTACTAAGGTTATTTGATAGTATTTAATGCATGAGCGAATTCTAGTGATCCCATGTTAGGAGCTTCTTAGACGGCTCGACATAGGAGTGAAGTAGAAGCTTATAGAGTTGGGGAAGTCCGTACACGCCCCCACGACCGTTATTAAGGAATACAATCCGTCATCCACGCAATTAATACACACTAATCAATCGGTAAAAGATAGTTAGGGAGTAAGGAAATCTAAGTAAACACACTTCTCTCCATATAGTTTTCACAAACATTTACTTTCTTGTTATTTTATTTTACGTGCATTAGTAGTTATTTGGGTTAGTTGACTAGCAACTAATTCCGCCCACTCCTTCAAAACCCTAGATTTTTACTTGCTTTCGTTAAAATATAGAAATACAAAAAGAATCTTCCCTCACCCCTAGACCTATTAGAGTAGCTTTTCAATCCTAACGACACTATTCTCGCAGAGAACAATCAATCTCCCGGTACTTGCCACTACACTATACTACATCGGTCAGGTACACTGCCTGGTGGGGATTGCAAGCTTCTCAATATCCCTTGAGAGGTAAAACCCTAGTGCATGGTCGCAATCCCGCGCATCAGAGGCCATGGTTGCTAATGCTATTGCTAACCTCTTCCCGGGCCTTACTATTGATGAGATGATTGCACGGATTATCCGAGATATCCGTAATGGGGCTGGTACTTCTGGAGACAGTAGCGGTGTTACATTGAAGATTGGAAGACATTCTTGCGATGACGAAGGTGGTGGCAAACATAGAAGGAGAATGTAATCGAGTTGGCGAATTGGGAGCTGTGCTAGAAGACCTGTTGAAGACACGCAGTCTTGCTTCTCTATTCATTTTAGTTGTACTCAGATGAATAGAGAGCAGAAGCAGACTTGCGTATGGAGGGATGCATAGTGATCTTGTAAGAGATTCGCGTTACTACACCAAAACTCCAAGAAGAGATGCCGAAGGCTTGAGGAACCAGACTTAAGTTTATAATTCCTTTTCACCCTATGATCAGATGGACAAACGTAGACAGACTGCTCGGACTTGGAAGAAATTTTGAAATCATGTATTTGAATGAACAGATTTTGAAGCAAACATTCAGTTCTGGTTGAGTTTTCTGTGAAAGATGAAGTTATTAATGATGGAATTAACATCTGCTTAACCTACTTAAGTTTCCGTTACCTTATAGTAGACCCTCTGAATGACTTATGTTCCTTATTAGAATTCCGTTCTGTGTCTATTCTGCATAATTCGGATGATGATTTTGCTATGAGAGTTTTGACGAATTGTGGAAGACCTGATGCTTTTGACAGCATGCTTCATTTTGATGATATTTATTAGGTTTCGTTACGTTTAGTAAAAGTTTTGTTTCTCTGACATCTTCCCGTTATTGATCTTTGATTAGGGCCAACCCTAGGGTGTAGTTGGACTGTTAGGTGGTTTGTAGATTTTTATTCATGACTTCAGATAGAGTATGACCATCATGAGGGCATATTATGTGAGGCTGGTATTATGACGCCTGATCAACGTGATAATACTGACGTCATATAAGTGCACTTATTGTGTTCATAGGATATCTTGAGGAGTGCCTTGGAGAAACCTTAGATTTCTGTTTCCGTTGGCGACTATCTGCGATTAGTAAAACTTTAGGTTCTTTCGACCTATACGTTTGATCTGCCTTATCACTGTACGATTTGATATGTTTGGATCCTCAGATACGTTTGTTGATCTCTGTATTTTGATAACGATCTTAGGGTTCGTTGTAGAGCTTTCTACCGTCCGATGTTATCAATTGAATTGTCTTCTATTTGCATATATGCCAGTGTTCATATGGAGGGGTACACATATGTTTTACTACTTATACGTTTCACCGTTACATTATGATTTGTTTGAATAAGGATCTGAATCATTTGGAACCGAATTTGGATTGTTTATGAGAATGATTGGGAAGGTTATATTGGAGGCATGATTGTTTGAGAATTTGGAAGAGAAACAGTTTATGAGTTAGTCCTCGATTATTGGACCGTTTGAGATTCTTGTACATTTTGGGGGAGGTTTCCGATCTTCTAATTCTACCTCCTCAGCTGTCGCATGTTCATAACGTCTTTCGCGTATCTCTTCCGAGGAGATATCCCTATCATTCCTTGCATGCGATACCCTGTTCATTTGAAATTGACACCACCTGATATGTTCCTTTTGTGTGAAACGGAAACCATTTTAGATCGACAAGATAGGGTCATGAGAAACCAAGTTTTCATGCTTGTTATGATTTGTTATGTTTCTGCTTCATTTTTTCTTTGCAATTTCGCGGACGAAATTTTCTTTTTAGAAGGGAAGAGTTGTAAAACCCAAAATTTCTGAACACGTAAATACCCAAAATACCCCTTTAATCTCAAACTTTGAATAGACGTTTAATTATTTAAAACATTTTATTTCGAATATAATCTAAAGTATCTAACTTGTTAATAATGGAACGAATAAACGTCATGCGAATATAAAATTTATGTTAGACGAATTGTACACAACTAAAATCTTTTACACATTTAAAAGTCCTAGCATAGTTTATTTTCTAATTAGTACAAATATATAAGAACTTAAAACGTGACTACATTCATGATTTATAGATTCCTCTTTAAAATCCTCCTAATGATAGACTACCTTCCTTTTTGAAATACACCCTCTCACATGTTTTTAGTGATTACCGAATCCCACAAAATCAGCATTTTCTTTTTGAAAACCCTCCTTTCATTTGTATATTTGACCAGGATCACATTTATCACTTTACACATATTTTTTTCACAAAACTCTCTAAACCACAAAACCCTAAACCTACACCATAACATTCAGCGGCTGCTGCTTCTTGTTTCCTTCCTGTTTGAATCAAAACACAAAGCAAGGAGGCTCGTGCGTACGTATTCTTATGGGCTTGAACGTGTGTGATCGTGTGTGGTGTTTTTCTGTTCGACAAGGGAAACTTGGGCGTGGGTATTGGTTCTGTCGTGAGGGCTTTTGGACGTGGGTTTATACTTTTTGTCGTGGGGTTATAATTTCTGTTCGAAGGGTGATAATCATGTGGGTCTCGGCTGGTGTGAAACTGTATTCGATCTTGTTTTGTTCTTCTTCGCATCATCGAGGGTAACATATTTTCACTTTGTTCAATTCCTTCTCCTTTTCTTTTAATCTTGTCGCATGATGTTGTATATTCGGCTAATGTTCTGTCGAGATGAAAACTGCACATGAAACGTATAATACCCCAATGATAATGAGAACTAAACCTATATGAATATCGAATAGTGTCGAATTTTGGATAATTTTGTAGCTTGACAAAACTGTTTGTAAACCTAAACTAAATAATGACCTATCGTTGATTATATTGTACATGAAATCGTGCAAATCTTTGGTCTGGTCTTTAGACACTAATCTCTAATATACCACTATAACCTGAAATAAACTCAAGTACTAAATGGATGTTATAAGTAACATAAAATGATGGGTAAATGTATCACATGAAATAATGGAACATATATATATGACGACATGACTTTCTTTTTGGCGGTTCGAATCTATATATATATATATATATATATATATATATATATATATATATATNTGGAATGAAACCATGCATATAAACACTTAACATGAAATCATGAAAATGGACTTTATACATGTCAACCTTGGGTGCTTGTAGTTCGACTAGAAACCTGTTTTGATTTAATCCTAAAGAGCTAATATAAAAGAGGATTTGCATGCATGTCCATTTTGGTTGCTTTGTTTCGAATTGAAAGAGAAATAACATGGGCGTAACTTACTGTTGGGTCTAATTAAACGAAATAGTTTGATGGGCATGGGACGGTTTAGTATTCAAATGTGTATGAGTGTTTTGGTAATGTGATTGGCTCATTTAAATTGCTAACTTGAAGGGAAATTAACAAAAATAAAACATGTATATGTGTGTGTGGTGGTGTGCAACGTGTGAGTGTGTTTTTGGTCAGACAATAACTAAACTTGTGGGTCTCATGTCATACGTTAGAAATCGTTTTAAAAGAGGAATGAAATGGATATACATGTTATACGTGGATATAAGGGCTTTGTAGTGTGTTGCATGGTCTTACGTGGGTTTATGTGATGTGCATGTTGAATATGTGTCGTGTATAAATATGAGTTGTGTGGGTATGCGTGTGAGTGTTTAAATTGCACTTGGGGTCGTCGCGGTCTAATTTAATGTCGAGAGTATGTTAATATAATTAAGAACAACGGGGTCTAAAATTATCAATTTGATATAATTCCCTAAACTATTATATTGGTCATTTTAACCCTTAAATATTATCTAATGATCAATTATAACCTTAAGGTATTAAAATTACTAATTATGGAAACTTACTAAAAATGACAAGTTGCTAAAAATGGAAAGCCGACTAAAACGAGTAATCCGATTTAAAGTAAGTTATTAATAATAAGACGATCATGAATTCGTGTAGATCCGCTGAAGAAGGAGTTTGCTTCCGATCTTTATGTTTCTATTATGTTTACACTTGCGGTCTAAGGTACAGATATTCTGACCTTCTTACAGTTTTTTCATGAACTCTTGCTTATCTTAACATTTGATTTGTGAACCTTTGCTATGCTCCTTTTGATTCGTGAACCTTTGATATGATCCCTTTCAAAATTGAACCTTTGCTATGAACCCTATGCTATGATTCATTTGAACCTTTGATATGATACGTTTGATATGACACATTTGACAAGATAACATTTGATATGATACATTTGATTTGATACATTGATATGGACTTTTGAATTTGGGACATTTGGGCATTTGATATTTGACCTTACTGTGACCTACCAGTTTGATACTACAAGCCAATTTGTTATACTAGTCATGGGGGTTCCATGTCCATGTCATTGATGCACCGGTGGCATGACTCTAGGGTAGGTGAGTGATGACCTATCCCGTCCCATTATTTGATTTTGTTACGGAGATGAAGTATTTGGCCGTTTGGGGCGCATGGATGCATCCTAGATTTGATTTGATTTGTTTCGATGGATATGACCTTATATGATTTGATACGTATTTGGTGACTGATGGTGTGTGCGATACACGTCTTTCACAACATTTGGGAGCTAGCTACTCCACCCATTTAAGGACACCCCTCCTACTACATTTGGTATTCCGAGGTCTCCCCTCCGAATACATTGGTTACGATGATATGATATGGTTGATTTTTTTGGGCTCATGATAGATTACTGACCTAACCCTTTGACCTTTATACTTATACATGTAAACCTTCGTACCTTTGTACTTTTGTTCATATTCCTTATATTTCTGTTATACTTCCATTATGCCTTATGTTATTTCCTAATACTTCATATATCGTTCTATATTGCTTTGTTACCTTCATATCTGTTCACTGAGCTTTCGTAGCTCAGCCGCATTTTCTTTTCATGCGGCAGGTATCTTAGCTAGGAGCTGGGATTTTGCTTTGGGTTTGAGAGTAGCGCTTGTGTGGAGACTTGACCTTAGTCATCTTAGAAGGATCATGTTATAGTTATGCAATTGTTAGGCACATGATTTTGTTTATGTATTTCTTGTTTTCTCTTTCTTTGTATTTATGTACCTTGGTATAAGTCTTGTAGACTTATTTTCTTTGATTATTTATACTTAAGACTTCCGCTGTACTTTTGTAATTGCTTCGATACGACATCATAATGTGACACTTTTATCCTTGTCGGGTTTGGGGTGTTACAGGGGGTATTTTGAATAGGTTGTGCTATTGTAGTGTGGCACCGGTAGAGCCTAAATGAAAATCTTGAGCTCTTTATGACACCTTATGATCTAGCAATCTACCGATAGCAAGTGAATGGCAGATTTGAAAACTTATCCGGCCATCACGAAGAAATTTCAAGAATTTCAATGGAGTTTTTCACTAACTGGTTGTATTTAAAAAACTTATTTACCATTATATTGTTTGTTCAAAAATAATCACCGTTATGTAGTGCTTCTTTATATTTTTCTCCTCACTTTTTATAGTTTAATTCATAAAATTAATGTTGCCGTGATCAAACAAAAGGAGAAAAGTGATTACTCTTTTTACTGTGAAAAAAATATCTTTCGGGCTTTTTAAACTCATTTTCTGCGCATATATATTATTAAAAGTTGGTAATAAGACAAAACTAGCTAATATGTTTACTACATTTCAATATAGAATTAAAAGAAAACAGCATCCAACGAAACACTAGGGTATGTATCTGTGCATGAATCATGATATAGAGTCAAAGTCGATCACTCGATCTATGTGCATGTACCACCAATTAGTTTTACCAAAACAATATTAAAATACAAAAGACACAATAACCAACAGGCAACGCAGTCACTTAATCATACAAATCAATTCTAAATAACGAGGGTCATGAAGTTCTACAAGTACTTTATGTAGTCGAAAGCAATTTACAAACACAAATACTAGAAAAGTAACTAATCTTGGTGACATCTAAATAATTTAACGCATACACGTATAAGATTTTACATTTAGTAGAGGTCATCAGTAGAGGACTTTTTGAAGATGATTCATAATAGATGATGCATGCGTTTACGTACTTTAGGGTCAAGTCAACGTGTTTATTAAACATTCAATTGTACAAACAAATTATATAGATATTGTCCGGCAGCCCTGGCCCTTGAAAGTGAAATGTGAAGCCGGGAAGAAACTGAGTAGAAATTTAATCGCTCTTTCNATGCCAACTTCCAAACATAGATGTGGACTCAATGGCATACATTAGTAAGTGGCATGCATTACCAAAGAGTGAAATACCTAATGGTGCTCCTTTGGACCAGATTCCAAGTCCTAATGAATCAGTCATTGTGAATATGGCGTGTAATATATAGTTTCAAGTTTCTTGTGTTCGGTCTATTTTTATAAAAGAACGGTGTTTCTTATTTGTTATGAACGAGTATAATTTGTTGTGCGTTCGAATTTTAAAGTATACATTTTTAATCAAGACAAAATTTTACTCAAATCAAAATTTGAGTCGTTCATGCCAATAGGTATACGTTTTATTTAAAAAAAAAAAAAAAAAAAAAAAAAAAAAAAAAAAAAAAAAAAAAAAAAAAAAAAAAAAAAAAAAAAAAAAAGATTAGAGCAAGTTTTGTGTACTTTTGCAATAATTTAGTGCAGAAAGATACAAATAATGTTGAAATTGGAGATGCTCTTAGCAACAACAAATCTAAAAAGATTAACATAATCAATTTTAACTTACCCTAAATAAAAAATCGCAGTTTTAAAGGCTAGATGGTGTGGAATATCACCATCCCAAAATTTCATACAGTATAACAATATAAAATGATAGCTAAACCTAATGGTGTCACAAGTTTTTCAAGTTTCTTTTGTTTAACTTTTCTGATGTCTTCTTCAAGCCTTTTCGTATCAACTTCTTCATTTCATTCCTAATAACATTCATGATCTACATCTCTAGCGTCTAAGAAACCACTGAAACCCTGAATATGAACAAATAATCCAGTCAGTAAAAAGATCAGACCACATTTAACTCTCCAATTTGGATAACTTTTCAGCGTTGGTTCATCTTTGGCTCAGACATGTTATAAAATGAGCATGGAAGGAAAAGGTCCCACTATACTCGTCAAGACCGCTTATTATACAACTTGGGTATACAAAATATAAACACACGAAAATGGTGTACTTACATGTATTTGATGCAGCCACTTTAGCTCAGATAAATATCAGCCCGTTGATTACTCATTGGCATCAATTTTCGCCTTCTTTCTTTTAAACTTGTTAGCATCAACGGGACCATAGAGACAGACTCGGAGACTGCCATCTAGTAGTCGTTGATGAAAGTGAGTCGTGTACAGTTCCCAGAACTCATCTCTGTAAAAATGAATTATAAAAACATGATACAATTCCATCAGTACTTCAAAAAGGATACATAAATGTTGATAAAACTCTAGTCCAAAACTTTTCATTAACAAACGTAAATTTTTGGGTCAACTGTTTTCACAAGTAAGCTTTTGTATCTAGTAGCAAGGCATGTTAGAAGGTCGCCACCCGACATATAAGTATTTTACTGTCAGATTATTCATATTATAAACCACCACAAAGGTGGCCTAGTGGTTAGGCACTCTGGGGTTCAAAACTCACTAGGAACACATCTTGGGGTGGTCAGTGAAAGGGTTGAAAACGGTCACGGGGATACCCCGGTTAGGCCGCGTACATCTGACCCTTCCAGGGTAACCGAAACAAGAAAAACCTCATCCGTTTACCTGTTAGATGACTCATATTATAGTTATTACCTAGGACCATGCCCAGGGTCGTTATACTATTATCAATATTTGAAAGTACACATTTCACTAGATTGTACGAAGATGATAATTAACGCTATAAAGTAACATAGAATGGGAGTAGTTGACGGAATTTAACCTGATTTGAGGGATGCTAAAAAGAGAATATCCCTTGACATCTGTATACATATCAAGCACAACAATGGATAATCGTGACAGACCCAACGCTTCCATGTCAATTAGCTTTTTGATTCTGCAACATTTGGGCATTGATGCATTAAACAAATGAAATGAATATAACGCCATAAATGCTTGAACAACCAGTCCAGAATAGTAACTTTTGGATACTAAAGGCCTGCTTTATTGGAACTAACTTCTTCAAATCAATAGATCAGAGTGGATAATTTAAACCCAATCAAATAAAAGATTTAGGTCAGATTGTACTGTAGTTTGGTGATAACAGATTAAAAGGGTAAAAGAAATAGTCAAAGAAGAAACAGATCAAATGGTTTAGAAGTCCCTAGATTTACTCAAATATTTTAAACCTCGTGACTTAATTTATTCATCAAAATTTGTAATATTATTTTAGTAACAGAGATTATAACTCTATTATACTAAATATTTATGATATTAAAAATAAAAGATGAAAAAAGTGTTGGTGGGTCAATTTGACTTGAAGCCTACCTGCTTGGTGTGCCACAAGCAACGTTGACATGATTCCTTAAACAGGATACCTGCGGCAAGAAATAAATTCAATATTCAGTACTCAGAAAAGTTAGTGATGATTCTTCAAAACAAGTGTCCAGGTTAAACCTACTACTCAAATTTCAAAAAGATAAATTCTAATTGATTTATGATATGCACAGATACAAAACTTAAATACACAAGAAACCCAACATTTAAAAAAAAAAAAAAAAAAAAAAAAAAAAAAAAAAAAAAAAAAACAAAAAATAAAAAAAAAAAAAAAAAAAAAAAAAAAAAAAAAAAAAAAAAACCACACAGTATATATATCCAGTGTAACTTTGCGTAGAGAATTAGGGTCTATTACATTTTTTACATTAAGTAAAGAAATAGATATAGTATATGGATATGGAGAGCTGTAAGAAGTAAATGGATAGTTGTTGTTTACTTTTTTTGCTTATGACTAATGATAAAAATGACTATTTTACCCTTGTCAAAAAAAATGTTGTCTGTACTTTTATGTTTCATAAACAACTACAGTGATCAAAACAAATAACTCGAAGGATATAAAACCATCTGATGAATAATTTGTAGAAACATCATATACAGATATTTTTTTCAATTAGACCAACCATCACTACATCATAATTGGCATCTTTTATTGCCACTCCAACCTTCTCCCTAATAACTTTTGTTAATCTACCAAACAACAAATTACAATGAGATAAATTGACGCCATAGATTATCACCTTAAAAATATTATATGAAACAATGGCTGAAATCACCATTGGCTTTATCATATGAAACAACGTTTAAAAGTTATTTATTTATTTATTTTTCAACCTGGGTTGTTGAAGATCAACTTTCAAAGCCCAAAACCTAAAAAAAAAAATAATAATATAAAAAAAAAAAAAAAAAAAAAAAAAAAAATCCCAAACACTATCTTCGCAAATGTTTTGTTACAACTATTGTCTGGTAATACATAAGGTCTTGTACTTTGTGTATATGTGGCGGTGACTGGTGGTGGCCGGCGGCAGCATATGTCGTGATTGCTAAGGTTTCAGTAAATAGACAGGGTGGAAAATATTTTGTTTAAGGCTATAAGGTTTGTTTAGAATATTTAGAGGGAGTCAGATGCCTTTCTCAAGGTTAGGTGGGTAAGGTTATAAGGTTTTTTTTAGCATTTTTAATTTGTTTACATGAGGAGGGGGGGATATTAAAGGTGTTTATTGTTTGAAGAGAGTAGAACCAAGAAAAATTATTACTGTTACAATCAAGAAGCATAGGAAAAAAAGAAGAAATCGAATAAGTTTTTACAGAAATGTACATAAAAAAATTCGTTAATGAAATTATGTGTGTCTAAAGTTTATGGATGAACATATGTTTTTTTTTTTTTTTTTTTTTTTTTTTTTAGTTATTTATTTTTTTCATTAATGATATATTGGGTGGACAACTCCTGTCCTAAAACTGAATCATTCCGGTCCAGGGTTCAGAGATCATGTAATTGCTATAACCAACAGGCCTTTGGTCTGTGGTATGTGAGTGGCCATTAACCTAGAGGTTGTGGTTTCAAGTCTCATTGGAGACATTAGTGAGGGTATTACCATGCTGTTGGGATAGGTGATATAGGAGTATAAAAAGTTGTCGTTCTTAAAACAAAGTAAATTGCTGTATAAGTTGTTTAAAATATTTTTTGGTGATATTAAAATCAATGAAGATGATCAGCTTTAAACATAATGAAAGGCTTGCTTAAGCCCCTAACGCAATATCCAAAGATTCTTGAGCAGTGTTAATTGTCCCATCCTATTGATTGTCTTCATTGCAAACCTGCAGGAGTTTGAAGCCCTTCACTAAAGCCAATGCCCCATGACTGCCAAAACTTTTTGCAAAGCATATCCTTTGGTACACAACAAAGTACACCGCACCGAGAAACACAGAACACTCGCCCAAAAAACCAACCTATACACAACCATCACTGCTCAGTTACTATACTCTTATGAGCATCCCACTACAATTTAGCAAC
>LBNU01027032.1:5744-19308 GCA_014162995.1 Artemisia annua | reverse complement strand
TGGCCATAATCATGATTTAGATACACATATGTGATATGGTGTGACTATTGTAAAGCCTATAGTCACATGATCGTGCTTCAATTAAATGTGACTATACATAATTAGGATTTGGCAAAGCAAACACACACTAAACTTTAGACACACATAATAACTTACGTGACCATATGTGTCGAATTTTCGTTACACTTAATCATGTTTGTATGGTTTAGTGTGATCATACATGACATTTGGTCACACTCTTCAAGTCTGTGACATATATTTGTCACTCTTAAATGCATTTCGTGACTAACACTTCAAACTGAATTTTTCGTTGTCACACATTTAAAATTCATATGTGTCTAACTATTCAGCAAAGAATAGCATTCACGTTTATATAATGTGTGACAAACTTGACTATATAATTTAGCCACATACACAAGTACTTCGTGTGACCATATATCTTCTTTGGTCACACTGTTCAATTGTGTGACATATATTTGTCACATATGTATATCTATAGCGTCACTAATGTTTCGAGCTAATTTGCATCGGTCACACGTCCCAAATTAAACGTGACTAAATGATGGAAAAATATTTACCAGTTACCCTCTAGTCACATATATACACAAATGCGTGACAAATATTTTACGAAATGGTCACACAAATCGGATCAAGTGTGGCTGTTTATTTAACGCTGGTACATTTAGTCACGCAAAAATGTCACAGTGTGACCGTTCAAAAACGACCATGTGTGACGAAAGGTCATTTTTGGCGTAGTGTTTCAATTGCTTTAATAATATATATCCTGTTTTTGCATGTTTATATCTTTGAATAATTTTATTATTCTAAAAACTGTCCATTGTTGGTTAATAATATGGGAATATTATTAAGGGAAGACAAGGTATTCAATGAATTGGATATTGGACTTATCCCAAACTAAATGATTTTACTTATCTAAGTAAATCATAATTAGTTATCCTCAGACTTGAGATACCAGATAAGTGTCATGAATGTAGTGCATTTCTGTGGAGCAATCCTACCGCTAACCGTAACTGGTAGTTATAAGGGTTGTTTTCAGAAGTGTTGCAAAGTTCATGGGTTAGTCTTGTAGTCAAAATAGAATTTGTTCCTTCAAATTTGTTTTGAAGTTTAATACTATGGGCCACTCGTAGGATTGACAAAATGTTTACGTGGCCACGCCCAAAGTCTATCTGGAATACGTTCAGATGTTTTGGTAATTTTGTTCAATCATTGATATACGAGAAACTGAATTTTAATAAAGATTCATTTCTTTATTAATCAGAGTATTAGAAACAAAAGGATAATAATAACGATGAATCGTTAAGAGTTTTTCAGGAAACTCAGCTCGGTTTGAACTAGGGGTATTGGAGTGTTGCAAGACGCCGACCAATATCATTTTACTATTAATAAATAACCAAGTGGGAGCTGTTGGAAATATGGTTATGAATTAATACGTAAATGTCTAGAATCGAACCCGAAACCTCGGGATTGCACACATTGCAAATGAGTATTAAGGAAAAATAATAAATGTATATTTATATTTATTATTAGACACAAGTACTTAACGGACGTTAGTGTTTTCCGTTAAATGACTAACGACCGTTAGACGAAGATAAGGAAAGTATGTGTTTAAGGATTATGGAAACCAAAGAAGGTTCTAGAAACCCCCTTGGGGCTTGGGTCGGCCGAGAATCACAAAAGGGGAGGGATTCCCTTGCTTGGTGACCAAGTTATCCTAAACACTATATAAACAATCCTAGGGTCATTGGTTTTTCACAACTCTTGAACACACAATTATCCCTAAAATTGTTTTCTCCTTCTCCTCTCTCTTTGGCCGATCGTACACCCTTCCCAAGGGTTGTGGGATCGATTTTTGTCAATCAAAAATCTTCTTGTGTAGTTTCTTGCAAAACCTTAATACGGTTTAATTTGTGTGTACAAGAACGAGGTAACAACACATTATTGTTGTTATTAAGAGATCGTTAAACAAAAAGGTAAGGGGTTTAACATTGATCTACATAAACCCTAATTAGGGTTCATCACTTGTTCATCCCCAATCAAGAATTGCATACGGTACGTTTTCTATTTATGTTTTAGTTAACTATTACTTGTTATACATGATCCTACGCTTCCGCATCTATGTGCTACTCGATATTAGTATTTATTATGATAGTCATAATTGTAAAATTCTAACAAGACGTACTTTCTCAAGCGAGTGATATGACTATAAAATTTGGATGCAAATACAAACAATTAAGACATGGAAGATGTCCCTATAGTCACGAGTTCAAGAGTTCCAGCCATCCTAAACACTTATTCCATTTTTTAGAAAACAGAAAAGCGAACGGTTGAAGAGATTGTGACACAACCGAGAATACAATGATGAGCCCCAAACCAACCTTGTGTAACTGATCCAAGACAAATCCAAGCCGCCGCAGGTGTGGGTTTCAGTTAGAGTTTGTGGAAACTCAGTTGTGAAATAACTAATGTGATGATGGTTTTGAAGTGGTTGATGAAGGCTGTGGTGTGGAGATGAGGGAGGATGTGGAGTGCGGGTTGGGGGTGGGGCGGACCTAGGAGGTTTCTGGAGTTTCATGGGAATCCGATGGATGTTTGTCGACCAATGTAAATGTTCGTCAAAAATCCCAATTTTTTTAAAAATGAACATGGTCTCGAAATTTTGTGTCACACAATTATATGTCTTGTTTAATTATAAATACATGTCTTCTTAATTTGTTTATTAGTTTTAATGAAATCGTACGTTTTAGTTTATTTTTATTTTTCTTATACCTATAAAAAAAATTGCACCGATGATTTACAGTCCTGGATCCACCCTGGTTCGTCACCATCATCTCTCATTCAACCATCCGCCAAAACCTAAATGAACTAGAACTAATACAATATAATGCAAATAAGCTGTGGGTTCAAATATCACTTTGTGAAAAAGAAACTTATCTAACTTGATGAGTAGCTGTTATTTTTGTTTTACTAATTACGTATGACGATTGCTGATTATAATGTGTAAATAATTTTTGCTTCCCTTATAAAAAAAGTTAAGAACCCACATTTATATGTGTTTGACAAATTATGATGAGTTTTCTGATAAGAAACTCTTTCACCTATTGCCTATTGCCAACCACAAACATAATATTGAATCTAGACTTGTCATTCTTTTGTACGCGTGACTATATGAGAAAAGTTCAATGCAGAACAATATTTCTTTAAAGAACAAATCAACCAATCATGACCATTAATTTAACTTTGATCCAATGGCTAGATTTAATCATTAATTTAAATTAATAAAACATAGAGGGGCGTTTTTGTAATATCCGCTCCACCTAACACTCCACCATTTCTATATTCCTACACACACTCACATATTTACTGACACACAAATACACACACAACCCACCATGAACCGTCGTCAATCCGCCATATCACCATAAACCGTCGTCGATCTGGTGTTCATCACGTTTTTATCCGATGATTATATGTGTGTGTGGGAGGTGGGGCAGGGGTGGCGGGATCTGTGGCGACATCTGGTCCTTCTCTACACCTTATTAGAACCTTCTATCGGCAAAATAAAACACATTGTTTAACAATTAAGATATAATTTATGAAAGATTCTTGCTGCAAACAAAATAAGTTGTTTATTTTTGGTTTTAGAAGTTTGGTGGAGTTTTATCCTGAGAAACATCAAATGAGTTGTTGGATGATCTTTGTGAAGGTGGAAGGGTTGTTGATGCACCTATGGTGTTGTAAGTGTTGGCGTATATGGAGTTAGCTTATTGAGGTATTGTGTAGGGAAAGAAGGTTACTAGCTACATTTGTACTTCTTATTCACTAACAGAAGATGTCAAAGATTGGTAAAAATCAAGAAGAATGTACAATTTTCGATGCATGATATGCAAGTGAGATTAATCATGTATAACCTTTTTTTTTGAAAAGGTAAAATGCATAGGTATGGATGTCCTTTTGGCTATTAGTGCAAGCAATGAAAAGTTGAAATCAAGTGCCTGAAACATATCAACATCACAAATCTTCGCAAGTCTATGAAAATCATCAAATAGTGTTGCACTATTTAGTGCTTAAGTGGCGGATTTTAAAGCACTGATGAAGTATTTTAGACTTCTTTTTATATAAATGGTAGATATTTTTCATGTCTGTTGCAAAGCCTAATAATGTCTATATGGTTAAGTCAAATTTCAAAAACCGAGTTGGTCGAATCACATGTGATTTTATCGCAAATCACATGTGATTTTATCGCAAATCACATGTGATTTTATCATAAATCACATGTAGTGTTACTTTAATTATTTTTTAAGGTGAATCACATGTGATTTAGACGCGAATCACAACAAAAAACAGAATTACGGGTGATTTACTCATTTTTAGGTTAAAACAGAATCAAATATGTTTAAGTGTATATCAGCAAAGAGTAAATCACATATGATTTACATTTTTTCATAACAGAACAAAAAAAATAACAGAATCACACATGATTTCACGAATTTAATTTATAAAAGAAAGGAATAAGCTGATTTGATATTGAAGATCACATGTGATTTATTACATTAAAGATCACATGTGACTTGTAAAATCACATGTGATTTTTTTATAAGTTGTGTAGCCGACTCAACATTACGAGCCAGATAAAATCACATGTGATTTTGTGATTTTTAAAATAACAAATCACAAGTGATTTTTACAAATCACGTGTGATTTTTTTGGGCAGAATTTTTGATAAAAAATTTCGTCGAAAGTATATAAAAGTGCATATCTATAGAAAGATAATTTAATTCTCGTCGCGATAGTATATGTTTCGTTGCTTGAAGATTTACCGTTTGTAAGATATGTTAGTTTTAAAAAAAAGGTGGAAAATGAGTTTTTATATAATTACATTTATGCCCTTGCTTTGTTATTTATTTTATAATCCCCACCGTTGGATGAAGGGAGATTAAAAGGCCAAGATGAGCTAGATTGTTCTTTAGATAATTAATAAATGCTATGGATCTCACCTCGTGACTATATAACTAAGTGAAAAATCTTACCTCAACCCAATGTGGGAACAGAAAATTGATACAAGTAAACTTTTACAAAAGTTAGCTCTAAAACATATAGTAACACCTTGGACTGTAATAATGCAAACATAATTTAATCATGTATGAAATCATTTATCTCATTTTCTGTTAATTAACATTCACTCGTAATCATCGCGCCGCTTTATTCCTTTATCACCCTTTTATCACACTATCACCAATTCTGTCATCGTTACTTGTCACTTCACTCAAATTCATTAGCTTAAATGACTAAACACATTCACCACTTCTTAATTCTAACAACACTCTCGATTCAATCGCAAACTTTAGCATAAATGGAAGAATTACAAAGGAATTTATAACTGTATATGATTATGTATGTAGTTTCTAATTTTGAAGTAGCTTTTATACTGTTAATGGTTGGTAAAATTCAGAATTATGTGAAAATGACGTGTGTGTGTGTGCGAAATTTAGATATATATAAATATAAATATTCATTAACTTTTAAGGGTTAATGGCACGTAATAGCTACATACTTTCCCACTTGTGCCATTATCAGATACCAACCCAAAATATTACAAAAATACCCTACAAACTTTCATATTTTTGTGTTGATATCATCATTTGACCTACAAAATTGGGTAATCATATTCCGGTCATCTTCTCCACTTCTTCCGGCCACTTTTTGGTAATCTTTTTCCGGTGTGTTCCATTATCCAGTCATCTTCTCCACTTCTTCCGGCCACATAGATGCCATATCATTCCCGGTCATCTTCCTCAATTTTTCCGACCGTCTTCTTCGGGTGGCCGTCTCTAATTCCGGCCATTTTTAAAACCAGCCAAAAAACTTAAATTTAAATCTACACTACAAACATAACATAACAATCTACCAAGACCTTACTAGATAAATATTAACTGTGTTGATATTTTGCAACATTGGTGACGACATTCAATCTTGAAATTGGAATAACCGGAGCAATTTTGACCAAGTTAGATGGGGATTCAAGAGGTGGAGCAGCTCTGAGTGTTAAAGAGGTTAGCATTTTACAACTGGAAAATACTATAGGTGACAGAACTGGTGATCTCGACCCATTTGCGTATAAACGGGTTCGATGGACTAAATCATTAAACATTGCTCAATTGGGAACTGGTCTAGGCTTGAAAATCTCCCAAAGTCCAATTTTAATGCATACAGTTTCCTAAGTCGTTTTATTTAAAAGTACAGTTTATAAGGAAGAAGATGAAAAAAAATAGATAAAAAAATTAATATTTAATTTTAACCTGTGTAACCGGTTGCCAATCATGCCACGTAAGCAAAAGTATGACAATGGAAAAAATTTATAAAGTTTGATGGGTATTGTTGTAATATTTTGGGTTGGTATCTAATAATGGCACAAGTGGGAAAGTATGTAGCTATTACATGCCATTAACCCAACTTTTAATTATGTGAAAATCACGTGTTCGAATAGTAAAAAATAAAAAATAAGAGGAATTGCATAGATTCAAAGTTACTTGCACACTTCATATAAATCTTTTACAAGACTACGAGTTGCAAAAATAACATCAACATAATACAAAACCCAATTTTCTGGTTGAATCTATACTATCTATAATGGAAAAATGGTCAAATGTGAAAAAGTTGAGTCTTGAAAGTTAGTATTGAAAGTCAAATGTGAGAGAAAATTAATGTAATTAATACTCTTATTAATACACCTTATTAATTAAAAGTACAATGATTTATTCACATTGTACAACCAATTAAAAACATATCTACCAAATTAAATACAACCAATTAAAACACAAACCGGGTTGACCCGGGATGCTTCAAACCCGGCGGATTGACCCGGTTTAATTTGACCCGTTTACGACCCAACCTAGCAAGTTGACCGGTTTAAATCGACCCATTTTTCGACCGGAACGGTTCAACTGGTTGAACCACCCGGGTCGAACCGGGTTTCAAAACATTATGTTTAATTCCCAAATCTTCAATCTTTTATTATTTTTCGTTTATAACCTATAAACTTTTTTTATCAATAATTTATAAACTTTTTTTTTATCAATAAACTATATATCTGTCGCTATAAAATCTCGTTACTATGCACAGGTACTCGTCTAGTACACTAAAAGGGGGAATTGCATGTACATATACCAAATGGAACTTGTATATTTGCATAGTTTACAAAAATACAAGTTTTTAATGCATAATGTACGATGATGTTTAAACATGTTTTGAGAAAATATGCAAATATGCAAGTTTTAGTGGGTTTCAAAACCTGATACTCCATACTAATTACTTTTACAAATTGTACACTGTCTTCACTTCCATTGATTCTGCAATCATATCTCATTCATCTTTTACTAATTAACACTCGTTCATAGTCATCGTCTCACTGGTGACCACCACTTTCTTAGGCATACAAATCCAAATAGTTCTTTTGATAGGCATCTTATTTTACGAACCATCTTATATCACGGGAACGGGTTTTACTTCTCATTAGCTATTCTAGAGGCGTGCGGCATGCCCAATCACCTTTTACATTATTAGTGAAAAATTTGTTATGTTGTTACAGCTTACAAGTGCTATAATACGCATTTGGCTAAAATGTTTTGTATCGCATGCCAAACATAGAAGTTATGTTAGTGGCCATGCCAACCTTCTGAATAGGGAGGGCTTTACCTGGTTTGAGTCTGGGTAGCGGTGGGTTCAAACCCCATGGATTAGTCGGCCAAATGGTCGGAAATCATGGTTACAAANTGATAGTTTTATACTTTTACGTAGAATTTAAAATCGACGCAGCTTTCGGCAGCAGAAAGAACTTATGATGTTGGCAATTGTCCATTCACCCGTGTCATCGTATATCGCGGGAACGGGCTTTGCTTCTCATTAGCTATTCTAGAGGTGTGCGGCATGCCCAATCACCTTATACATTATTAAGTGGAAAATTTGTTATGTTGTTACAACTTACAAGCGCTATAATACGCATTTGGCTAAAATGTTTGTATCGCATGCCAAACATAGAAGTTATGTTCATTATCTGCCAATAAGGATCCTTGACAGTTGGCTAGTTTTATACTTTTATGTAGAATTTAAAATCGACGCAGCTTTCAGTAGCAAAAAGAACTTATGATGTTGGCAATTGTCCATCCCGTGTTTGTCATCCTTTGGTACGAAACAGTGGTGACTAGTGAAGATTTTAGCCGTATGGTTTGGGTTAAGTGACATTCGTCCATTGCAAAACCCAAAGTGTGTACTTGTTATCAGGATTAAAAGATAAAATCTTGCTCTCCTTGGCAAATAGTGTGCATCTTTCATTGGACAATCTTTTCTTTCTCTCCTTATTCATTTGGGTTCCAAGCTTAGCTTTTATAAACTTACAACGCTCTCAACTGTAATTACCATCTGACTTTGATAAAATCGGCTCTTATTCTATTCGTTTGTTTTTTTTTTTTCTTTTGATTATAGGCTCCAGAAAGAGTATAAGTGCCTTGTAATAGACGAGAGTGAGTTGTTTGTGATGCTAATAAAAAAGCATTTGTGTCACCACAACTCAACTCTAAATGGTATTTTCTGATTCTCATAATGTCCTAGAACAAACCAAGTCCCAGTTCTTAAATATATTTTATTTTTTATTTTTTTAATGATAATAAATACTCATAGATTATAACTGGTTTATTAAAACTATTAAGAAAAATCCATTGTCGTCCAGCAGTTAGGAGCAGTTAGGATATCTGGCTTTCACCCAGGAGACCCGGGTTCAGTTCCCGTCAATGGATTTTTTTTTTTCTTTTCTTTTTTTAGGCTATTTCTACTTTGCAACACCAAATGTGGCTTCGATATCGGGATCTATATGGCTAGAATGTTGTCTTCCAACTCAAAATGGCGTCATTTTGAGTTACACAATCTTTGGTTCACTCTAACCTATAAGTTAAGCTCCTGAAAGTCTATAAATCCTCTCAACTTGTGAGTTGTGACAATCTCAAACTGGTAAAACCTGTTTTGTTTTATTTTTTTGCTTGGTATTTTCATATTATAGGGGCACTCCAGTAGGAGTATCTGTTGGGTCAATATTTTACCCAAATATTCCCCACAAGTATTTGAACATAAAATAGCCAAATCACTCACTGAATAAAATAGTAAATTGCTATTTCAGTGAGTGACATTTAACCTTTAACACAAACAAGTCACTGAGTAAACAGTCACTCAGTGAGTTACCTTCAGGATGTTTAGGACAAGTCTAAAGAAAAGACTTTCCATTCAGTGAGGCGGTACTCAGTGAATGGCACCTAAACCAAAGAAGAAGGTAATGGAGTCAGTGAGTGATGACAATAACTCACTGACTCCCTGAAGCTGTCTCTACAACATACTGATAAATATGGGCATGCACTTTCTTGGGAATACAAGCTACAAGCATTGGGAAGACAAGCTACAAAGAAAGTGAAAGAAGACAAAAGTACAAAAGTAAAGAGAATATGCTAAAGCATATTCCAAGTAGGTGGATGACAACTCACCCACTCATCACATGTTTACTTTTACTTTACCTATATATGTGTATGTTTGTAATAGAGATAGCTATCTATTCCTACAGAATATTAGTTGTTAGGAAGATCCTCTCATTGAATCTCAAGCATAGCTTGGATCAATGAGAGTTTATTGTCATTCTAACGGGGATAATATACCGAAATTATCCCCGTAAAGAAGCTGAAGATGTTATCATGTAGTCATGTAGGAATTGAGTAATCTTGTAACTTTTGTTCATTATTATTAATGAAGTTCTAATTTATGTTTATCAAGATTTGCTCAATTTCCATGGACCAACAAGTGGTATCAGAGCCAATGGATTATTCTTATGATCCAGATCCACTCATGACTACTAATAACATTTGAAGATTGTCAAATATCATGTGTGAAACCTTCAAAAACTGCTACTGTTGTTGCATTTTTTGAGGGGGAGAGACACACTGATATTGATATTTGACAAAGAATGACAATATATTCCCTTTCCCTGAACCCATATACACCACACACACACCCACCCAAAACACCCCACACCACAAAAACCTTATCCCCACCCACAAAACTCAAAACTAAAATCCCATCACAACAAAAACACACCATCACTCTCACACAAAAAAAATCATCATAAGATGAAACCAAGTAAAACAACTCCCTCGTCACACTTCCCATTTACAAAACCAGATCCGTATCAAAAATCAAATCCCCATGGCGGCTGTAGTTGTTCAAATCGGATAATCAATCACAAACGGTAATCCAATCACAAGAACATCACAGATCTGGATTAACCTCACCATCACTACCACATATTCATCGATCTAAAACCCAGAAACCATATCACAAAAACTCGACACAATAACAAACCCAGGTCAGAAGATGACTCAAGTTCGGGTCGGAGTGATTCATAACTGTTTATATGAATTTGTTCATATAATAAGTGTTATGGGTTTCGATAATATGAAGGCATTGTTAAGTTGGATCGACTGAAACGGTTTTTTAATCAGATTTTCGGTCTATAAAGGGTAAAAGGATGTGATGATGATATAGATGGGTCTTGATAAATATGTTTTGTTTGGTATGGTTATAGCAAAACTGAGTTGTTGATTGGCTTCAGATGTGTGGGACTGAAATAATGATGGATTTCAGTGGGTCTCAAATGTTTGAGATATTTGTGGCTTGAAATACTGATGGGTGGATCGTGTATGGGTAGGGGTAATGATTCGAGTAAGCTGATGATAAGTAACTTAGGGCATGATTGGAGTCAGTGTTGGGCCTGATACAAAGTTATGTTGCTGACATTCTTAGTTATCAGGGAGTGTAAAAGTGGTGTACCTGATAAGTATCAGGTAGTGGGCTCAATGAGTGTAATTCAGGGAATGCCAAAATGCATATGATGCTGTGGTGCGACAAGAATCAGAAAGTGTTGGTGACTTCAAGCTAAACATGAACCTGGTGGTGTCTATCAGTGAAGCGCAGCGAAAGTGCAGTGAGCCCATAACCCACAAATCCATTGGTTCCAACAACCTGGACACCAACTCACTACTGGATAGTCAACTTGAAAATTCAAGTTCTAAAGTTATTGTTCAGGATTGTGAGTATTTCTCAGGGGTTATTTGTGGTGTTAGTATACATTTCTGGATGAGCCTGATCAGGCTGAAACCACATCAGGGAGTGATTTGTATCAGTGGTATACGCGGCTTTTGCAATACCAGGGTATGTAAAGATGAAAAATGGGTCATCAGGGACACTAGTTGATAAAATAGTCATACAAGTCCCTGATAAACGATGGTCACTGAATTTGCAATAGCATTAGTGGACTGAATTCGATGGTCACTGATGTTGGGTTAGTTCAGTGTATGTGTAATAGGGGAACTGATAATTCAGCGAATGCACTTTTCAGTGAATGCATATCAGGAACTGAATGTGAGAAAGTCAAGACATCAGGGGTTGAAAAATTTTGCAATTCAGGAAATGTAAATGTATCAAAATCATTGGTCTCAAAATGTGAAACCAAACTCTTGGTCACTGAATTTGTTGAAATTTGTTGTAGTGGTCAGGGTATGAAAAATTAAGAGAGGACACTGATGCATCATGAATGAACCAGGTCTCTCTTAATCTAAATAAGTTGTAAATTCTCAAAGGTTCAGGGTATGACAAAAAAGGAAGAGAGAGGACACTGATGTATCAAAAAGTGAACCAGGTCCCTCTCAACAAAAAGGTGAATCTCAGGGTCTGAACCTGGTCACTTAACCTTGTCATTGAACCCCTGAAACTGCCCCAGTCACTGAAGTGGCTATGACTTGAAACCCTGATCACTGAACCTGGTCACTGAGCCACGTCACTGAATCACTGACCCTACCCACTGAACCTTCACCCCCGAACCCTCTTAACCTTACTCACTGAACCTCAGTCCCTAAACATTATTCACTGAACCTCAGTCCCTAAACATTACTCACTGACCCTGAACCCCCTACTCACTGAACCATGGCCACTGAACCCATGAAACTAATCAGTGAACCTTTGTTACTGAACACCCAGGTGACCCCGCAAACCCAACCAGGTCACTGAACATGGTCAGTGAACCCCCTGACCATGAACCCCAGTCACTGAAATTCTTGTGACTTGAACCCTGGTCACTGATAAACCAAACAGGTCACTGACCCCTCCACTCAACTGAACCTATGAACCTGGTCAGCGAACCTTATTCCCTGAACCACCAACCGAACCCTCAGTCCCTCTTTTAATACCAATTCACCCTAGGCTATTTGTATGACGACACTAGTGTTTATTTGAGGACTTTTGGACTTACAAGCTACAAAGCATATGGGAAGACAAGCTAAAAGAAACGTGAAAGAAGACAAAGTACAAAGGTAAAGAGAAATTGACTAAAGCGATATGTCCAAGTAGAGTGGATGACAACTCACCCACTCAGTCACATGTTTACTTTATAGCTTTACCTACTATATGTGTATGTTTGTAATAGAGAATAGCTAATCTATTCCTACTAGAAGTGACTTAGTTGTTAGGAAGATCTTCTCATTGAATCTCAAGCATAGCTTGGATCAATGAGAGTTTATTGTCATTCTACAACGGGATAATATACCGAAATTATCCCGTAAAGAAGCTGAAGATGTATCATGTAGTCATGTAGGATTGAGTAATCTTGTAACTTTTGTTCATTATTATGTAATGAAGTTCTAATTTATGTTTATCATGATTGCTCAATTTCCATGGACCACGAGTATCAGAAAACTTGAAAAATGAGAAGCGGGTTCATTTCAATCGTTGATCTTTTGATGCGTCAGCACAACTTGGCTTGTAACTGGGTATCACTTGGTGCGGCAACATTAAGATGGAAATAAGCCTCGTCGAGTCACCCCATGATATTACATCGAATTGTAATTAAAACCGCTACTTGACATGTAATATTGTTGTGTGCTTCACTATCAGTTCCATAATCATGTAGTAATCATCTCCTTCTTACGTTATACAGTAATTATATCATTTCATTTAGTGACAACCATCACCTATTTGGTCGCCATCACATCGTTCAAACAAATCACACCATATGGTTCAAATACCAATTAAGAAAAAAAAAAAAAAAAAAAATCTTAGCTAACTGACTACTAGCTCATTACTATCTATTGGATTTTTGTTTTACTAATTCCGTAAGAAGATTGGTGATTAAAACGGTACATAATTTGTTTCTTCTAAAAACAGAGGATTATTAGTGATGAGGCCTATCGTTTGGCGCGGGAGTTTTTTGGTGCGAGAGCGGTGAGCAATGAGCATTTCGAACTTTATTATTCGTTTTGGAAAAGGAAGCGTAACGTTGCTATATTTTAGACAAGAAGCATTTTTTCAATGCTTCTTTAGAACGCTGTGAGCTTGGGCTACTGCTCACAGCTCACTGTTATTTTACCAAACACACACTTAAAAGGTGAAAAATAATTTGTTACTCTTAAAAAGTTAAAAAACTGATTGACACAATTATAAGAGTTTCTTCACAAAA
>LBNU01027030.1:0-15180 GCA_014162995.1 Artemisia annua | reverse complement strand
TTTTTTTTTTAATTATATATTTAAAAAAATAAATAATAATAAATAAATAAATAAAACCGGTTAAAACCGGTTTTATTTTAAAACCGGGTAAAACCGGGTTTGAACCCGGTAAAAAACCGGTCGAAAGAGAAAAACAAAAACCGGTGTAACCGGTTCGGTTACACAAAACCGGGTCCGGTTTTCTTAAAACCGGTTTTCTAAAAAACCGGTTCCGGTTTTTTATACCGGTTTAAAAAAAACCCGGTTTGGGCTTGCACCTCTAGAAGCAGCCACAAAAACTTCTCAGCGGTCTCAATTTCCATTCCCTTTCCCAAATCTGGAATTGGTCGTCGCTGTTGTTCAACCACAATTTAACCCATACAGTTGTATGTTATTCTTGATTCATTAGCAAGCGCGAGGTCACGTTTGCCTCATATTACGAGTCAATGATCTCAAAATAAGGCACAAGACCACAAGAGGTATGCAAATTACAACATGATCAATTATTATTATACATCACCTTTTGAACATATGATGGTTTTTACTTTTTACAACGCCAGAACATATTTCAAGACAACCAGTGGTGCTAATTGAAATTTCCAGTTGTGACTCGTTTACGTAGGAGTTGGCGGATTTGGGGATATTTGAAGATGGAAATGGAAACCGAAAAACTTTGTTTAAAGTTTATTATAATCCGTACAATCTCCTAAATCACATGATTAAAAGAACAACAAAGCTAAGATTAGTTTAGCAATAAAATATTGTCTTTTGTAATGACATATTAAGACACTAACTAGGAATTAAAAATTTATCGAGTCAAACAACTGAGACCAATACAAAATAATCAAATAAATATCCATTTTCACAAATTGCACAAGCTACCCGACCCCGCCCATTTTGCTACATCTAGTTGATTCTGAACCAGCTAAAGGAACATCGACCTTAATCCGCCATTTTCTTGTGCAAGTTTGCTCAACAAGAAGATCGTATACAACAAAGAATAGACATGTAACCTAGCTACTTCGTAAGACTATATATAAAAATAATGATGATGCATTTTCTATAAACTAATGTGCTTACAGTTACATAAGAAAGTCGCCAAAAACTGATTTCTTCCTCGCTAAAGAAGACGCCAGCAAAAGAATTTCCTTTCTTACCTGTTGTATACATGAACAATGCATCAAAGGCTTGGCAAACTCACAATGTGATGAGTCTGGGTCTCCGAGTCTAACCTCGAATTAGAGTCACAAAAATTGGATTGTGGAGTGATCTCATGCTGTTAGATCTTGTCGTCTCAAAGGGATGCCTTCTTGATCATCTTCGTCTGTTCTGTGCTTCGGTAGTCGCCCTGATAGATTCGTTGGACCTATAGTTTATCATACCGAACACTCTTTAGTCCTTTTTATCTTAATTAATATTCCAACAACCACCAATATGTTTATATATACATGTAAACATGATTTGGTCTTCCATATGAACATATATTCATATCAACAACACACACAAATTCTCTATGTTTTGCTCTCTTTCTTGTGCCTAGAATTTGAGTGTTCATTCTTGTCTTATCTCAATACAAATTTCGTGTAACCCAAGGCACAAATAGGGTCGAAATTTTGCATTCGGAAAGTGAACTATACACGATTCAAGAATTATCCAAGCAATCATTGATTATCATGACCCGAATACTAACATAGTGAACTTTTCAAGGATTGCTAAGCCTCTCACTACGTTGAATCAGAAGAACAAGAAGTATGTTTGGGGAGATGAGCAAGAGGTGGCTTTTCAGACATTAAAGGATAGTTTGTGTAATGCACCTATCCTAACGTTACCTGACGGGCCAGATGATTTTGTTGTGTACTGTGATGCGTCAAATCAAGGTTTTGGTTGCATGTTAATGCAAAAAGGAAAGGTGATAGCTTATGCATCCCGACAACTTAAGATCCATGAGAAGAATTACACCACTCATGATCTAGAGCTTGGTGCGGTGGTGTTTGCTCTCAAGAATTGGAGACATTATCTGTATGGTACGAAGAGTACGGTTTACACCGATCATAAGAGTCTCCAACATATTTTTACTCAGAAAGAGCTGAATATGCGCCAAAGGAGATGGATGGAGCTGTTAAGTGATTATGACTGCGACATTCGCTATCATCCAGGGAAAGCGAATGTGGTGGCTGATACGTTGAGTAGGAAGGAAAGAATTAAGCCTAAGCGTGTGCGAGCTATGAGCATGACATTGCAGTCGGGTGTTAAAGGAATGATATTGGCAGCACAAGCGGAAGCTCTCAAAGATGAGAACGCTGCAGCTGAAATGTTGCGTGGTCTGGATCAACAAATGGAAAGAAAGGAGGATGGTGGATTGTATTTCTTGTATCGTTTATAGGTTCCGCTAGTGGGGGATGTGAGGAAGATGATCATGGATGAGGCTCATAAGACGAGATACTCGATTCATCCAGGGTCTGACAAAATGTATTATGATCTTAGAGATGCTTACTGGTGGCCGGGAATGAAGAGGGAGATAGCTGAGTATGTTAGTCAATGTTCAACTTGTTTAAAAGTTAAGGCTGAACATCAGAAACCCTCTGGATTGTTGCAGCAGCCGCCGATTCCTAAATGGAAGTAGGATAATATAACGATGGATTTTATAACCAAGTTACCTCGAACGAGTAATGGGCATGACACGATATGGGTCGTTGTGGACAGACTAACGAAGTCTGCACATTTTCTGGCCATTCGTGAGGATTATAAGATAGAGACGCTGGCAAGAATTTATATTAATGAGATTGTTGCGAAGCATGGTGTACCTGTGTCGATTATATCGGATCGTGATAGTAGGTTTACTTCGCGGTTCTGGCAATCGTTGCAAAAGGCTTTGGATACACGGTTGGATATGCGTACTGCTTATCATCCACAGACAGATGGGCAAAGTGAGCGAACGATACAGACTTTAGAGGATTTGCTTCGGGCGTGTGCTATTGATTTTGGAGGAAGCTGGGATACTCATTTGCCTTTGGCTGAGTTTTCCTATAATAACAGTTATCATACTAGCATTAGATGTGCACCGTTCGAAATGTTGTATGGAAGGAAGTGTAGATCACCGGTTCTATGGGCAGAAGTTGGGACGAGCCAACTAATAGGTCCTGAATTGGTGCAAGAGACTACGGATATGGTGTTCCGAATTAAGGAAAGACTTAAGGCTGCAAGAGATCGTCAAAAGAGCTATGCGGATAATCGCCGTAAGCCTTTAGAGTTTAACGTGGTTGATTTTGTGATGTTGAAAGTGGCACCTTGGAAGGGTGTTGTACGTTTCGGTAAGAAGGGTAAGTTAGCACCGAGGTATGTAGGGTCGTTTGAGATTACGGAGAGGATTGGACCGGTGGCATATCGATTGAGATTGCCTGAGGAACTAAGTGGTGTACATGATACGTTTCATGTATCAAATTTAAAGAAATGTTTGGCGGATGCTAGTCTGCATGTGCCATTGAATGAGATTAAGGTTAATAGGACTCTTCATTTTGTTGAGGAACCTGTTGAAATTATGGATAGAGAGGTCAAGAGTATGAAGCGTAGTAAGATAGCATTGGTGAAGGTGCGATGGAATTCCAAACGTGGACCTGAGTTTACTTGGGAACGTGAGGACCAAATGAGATCTAAGTATCCGAAGTTGTTTGCTGAGGAGGTTGATGAGACGAACTGTTAAATCTTTGGACGCGATTTTCCTAAGTGGGGGATGATGTGACAACCGTGATTTTTATAGGTTAGTTTGACTAATAGTCTCTAGTCGTTTAACTTTGCTTGGTGTGAATTAAGTGTTTTATGTGGTATATGTGTGAGGTATATATGGTATAGTTATGATAAGTATGAATGTAGCACTAAATCCCTTTGCGTGTAATGTTAATGAGACGATTTGAGTAGTGTTGAGTTTGGTAAATTCATTTTGAACACCTTTGTGGTGTGGAAATGAATTGTGTAGTTTTGATGTTTTTGCGGTTTTTTGTAACGAGAATTCGTTCAAGTGTTTGAGCGTGAGTAAGTTACGAGGAGATTGTTTTTATGAGTTATGTTTATAAAGAGTGTAAAAATATATTTTTGGAAACTTTGTTTTGAAAATGATTATTTTCCGGATTGTCGTAAAATTAAGGTTTATCGCGAAAGACGTTAGGTTTCGTTATGGGAGTACATAAAATATGAAAAGTATGAGGTTTTGAGTGTAATAAATAAATTTAATAAAAAAAAATAAGAAAAAATATATATAATAAAGGGGCGGCCGATTGGGGTGTTTAGGGGGAAAAAGGAAACAAAATTTGATACCAAATACAACTCTAATCCATAAGGGTTATCCAATATAATTATAAATACAAAATCAAGACCTCCCCACCCCCTTCTTTTGTTTGTACGGTCGACCAAAGGAGAAGAAAGAAAAGAAAAATTAGGGTTTTGCTCTTGAAGCCAAAAATCAAGTGTAAGGTATATTTTTTATATTAGTTTTCATCTAATTAATGTTTTATTGTTATAATTCGTGTAATATAAATTATGATGGAGTTAGGGTTTATAAACTTCTGTAATTTTATGATGTAAAACATGTTAGGATCATTAATTGATAATGGTATGAGGTTTGGTTAAGCGAATTGAGCGTAAAACACATTAGTTTGCAAGTTAGGGTTTGGACAGAAAGTTAGGGCTGTAAAGATATGAAGTTATTTAATAGATGGTAATGAGTTAGATCACGAATTTTAACTCTAAATTGTAGTTCAAAGAAAGAGCTTTTCAAAAAGTCCAACCACGACTTATTTCGAGGTCGGGAAGTTAGTCTTTTGATGTTTACGAGATAAGGTGTCAAAGCTGTTAAACAGGGACAGAATTCGGGTAAAAGTTTGATGGTGAGTTGTGGGTGAAAAAGTGTTATTAAGGTTAGCCCTTCTGGGAAAGTTATGTCTTAGGTTATCTTAGAGTTCCACGAAAAGGATTCGCGATAAAAAGTTGTAGAAGTATTTTTATAAAATCAAAACTTTTTGGTGCGCGTTCAGATCCGAATTTGGATAGTTAACAAGTTTGATTTTCTTATGGGTATTTGTGTGTGTTATTAGACCATGGGCTTCTGGGATTAGCTTGTATTCTTATGAGAGACCATGGGGAATTTTTGGTGTGAGTTTTTAAGCTTGTATGGTCATTATTTTATGTGGGTGAATGTACCCTAAAATTATGCGTTTTCTGAGATTATAAGTGCAAGGGATTTAGTGAGCATTAATGGTTGTTGGTGTTTAGTATGGAGTCTAGGAGATCCATGGTGGGTCATATGAACCTTAGACATCCATCATATGAGTATTGCATGGGTTATAGCTTTTAGCTTGACCATGTGTAATGTGAATTTATTTGTGTGTTGTTTAGATTGTGATTGTAATTTGTTGGAAGCTGCAGAGTTAAGGTGAGTTCATAGTCCCATACTTTTTACTTTCTTTTAAACTTGCGATGGGAATGATGCTTGTCTTAAATGGTTTGAGTTACTGTGATTATGTGTGAATTAAAAGGCTTGGACTTATAATGTTATCGTATGAATGCTATGTGTTGAATGTTATGTGATAAAGCTGTGTGGTCCAATTGGAGGGGAGTGTCCAATTGAAGAGTAATACTCCTACTCGTTATTATGTTGTATGGTTAAAATGGGATCCAATTAGGAGGATGCTTATCCTGTTGCTCGCGCATGCGACCTAATTGATGTTATGATTTGGAGCGGGGGTCACGTTCCGGCCCGGATGTTGTGAATTTGGATCGGTGGACACGTTCCGTCCAATGGTTGCCTTTTGTGTGATGGTTGGTTTGTGAATGCATGTACCTTGTATGATAACTAATATTATTTATCCAGCTATGTTTTATAATCACAGTGAACTGGTTGCCTTGAGTGTGAACGTGTGTCTTAAACCTATGAATCTCACCAACATTATGTTGACATTTTAAGCATCATTTTCAGGTGAGCATTCTAAGGCAAAGATTGAGGGATGCAATTAGACGAGACTTAGTTGCATTATGAAGACTTTATTTTATGTTTGAATTTGACGATATTTGGATTTGTTTGTGATGAGATTATGTCTTTCTTTTGGTACTTTCATATCTATTGAAGATACCTTGGATTTTAATTTGTTTGGTTTATCTTGGGGTATTGTTACAACACTTCGTGTTTGTATTTTGCTCTACTTATGTGCATTGTAGTATTTCTCTATTTAGACGCCATGTGTTGTGATGATATCCATGAAGTTACACCCTCGTATTTCCGCCTTGGCGAGGTGTGACACGAAGTCAACGTAGTGCCTAATAAATGGAATAAATAACATTCACGGCATATATCTCATTTAAAATCTACGATACAAATAAAACTTCACATATAATTCACAAAATCAAGTCACACATTCAAATTCGACATAATTCAATGGAAATAAATTCCAAACATTTTCGTATGGTTAAATTTCAATGTAATGCGGATTTTGAAAATAGCTCCCTAATTTGCCAGTTGTCACACTATCTGAATTGATGAATGATTATATCTCTTGTGAAGAACTGTTAAAACCCAAAAACACGTTGGTGTTTTACCTAAACCCGCCGTACTTTTGGAGAATTTCAAATAAAACGGCTAAAAAATCATGTAACCACCGTACTTTTATGAAAAACCGCCGAACTTTTCTGCACAAATCTTTGCAGAAAACTTGTTTCTTTTCTATGATGATTAAACAGATGCATAGCTTGACATATATGATTTATATGAGGTTATTGGAATATGATTATGAGCTTAGAACTTATTTGACTAACCTACTAATGTTTCATTTGATGTTTGTGCACATTTTAGCTATGTTAGCCATGGATCATAATAATAGGCTAGGAAAGAGGTTGGAATTGGAGAATAGCTGTGGTTGGATTGATGAGTCAGAGAGTATTGGAGAAAACAATGTTTCAGAATCAGACACAGTTGATACTGGTTTGAAAAATGACCACACTTTTGGAAAGATGGACACCCCAGATTGTTGTTTGAAATTTCTTACACCATGTTTTGTGGAGGAATTGTATGCCTATTGATGAGGAGAAAAGTGTACCTGTTTTAGGGGGTCATTTAATCCCTAATTCGTGTTAATATGATAAAATATTGCCCTAAATCATTCCTTTTGTCATTTTAGGTACTTTTGAGAAGAATTCTGGACAACACATCATTTTGGACGTTCTTGGAGCATAAAGTGAAGAAAACGACAAACTCTCAAAAGAATGCTAGAAATCCTTCCTGACGGCATCAGAGTCACAAGGTTACACCGTCAGCCAACCAAGACAAAGGAGTGGAATCTGGCTATACGTGACGCCCTTAGAAGAAAACATGGAAATAACACCTGACGGCGTCAGGTGTTAATATTCCTAGGTCGTCAGGTGTTAAGCTAAAGAGTGACGGCCCAGAGGTATTTTACAAGTGACGGCATCAGACATGGATCTAGGCCATCCGAGAACCCTAATGGCGGCGAGCTGACGGCATCAGAGCGTATAAGCTGACCCTGTCAGAGTGTATTTTCTATATATACTTTTTTAATTTTCATTCATTAGTGTGCAACTTTTGGGAACAAAACCCTAGACGATTTTAACAGCTTTTTCAAGGGTTTTTCACCTTTGATTCTTCCATGTTCAATTGAAGATAAGTCTCCATTCAAATTAATCAATATGTCTATGTGTTGGTTAATTATATCTTATGCTTGTCTTTCAATTAACATGCTAGGCTAGATTTTTCTTGTGTTTGCTTAGATCTAATGAAACCTAACTATTAATTATTGGTTGATTGGTGTGTTATTACTTTGTTGGGATGAATGTTTCATCAATGTTAGGCTTAAGAAAACTGGCAATACTCCTATATGGTAACATGCTTGAACGTCTTAAGAAACATGTAACTAATGCGTACTAGGTTATTAAGGTAGTATTTAACGCATGAGCCACTGTTTACAATCCCTATGATTATGTGTACGCATAGTTGTAGGAGGAGATAAGAGCTCATAGAATTGGGGAGATATGTATGCCACCCCATGAATTGTTAAGGAATACACCCGTCATCCACGCAAGTAATACATACACCAATTAACCGGTAAAAGATAGTTAGGGAGTAAGGAAATCTAAGTAAACACATTTGTCTCCATATAAGTTTTCACAACCACAATAGTTTAGTTATTTTATTTTTATTGCAATTGTAGTTTTTGGGTTAGTTGACTAGCAACTAATTCCGCCCACTCCTCCAAAACCCGAGATTTTACTTGCTTTCCATAAAATATAAAAATACAAAAATAATCTTCCTTCACCTTTAGACCTTTTAGAGTAGTTTTTCTATCCTAACGAACACTATTCCCTGTGAGAGAACGATCAATCCCCCGTACTTACCACTACACTATACTACACCGACCAGGTACACTGCCTGGTGGGATTGCAAGCTTCTCAAGATCCCTTGAGAGGTAAAACCTGTTGCGTGGTCGCAATCCCGCGCACATCAAGTTTTTGGCGCCGCTGCCGGGGAATAGTTATTGTTTAGGTTGAATTTTTTATTTTATTAGGTCTACTCACTAGATTCCTTTCTAGTGAGACTTTTATTTTATTTTTCTAGGTTTTTCTTTAGTCTATCTTATTTCTTCGTGTTTTTGTTCGTAACCATTACCATCCGACATCATGGAAGGTGGTAATATCCTTGATCCCAGCAACCCACCTCAACCATACAACCCACCACCACAACCAAACCAACCTCCTAAAGCCCGTACCTTAGGAGAGTATTCCCGACCTAGCCACCATGGCTATCGAAACACCATTGAGCTCACCCAAGGAGCCAATGTGTCTCCCTTGCGATCCGACACCATCCTGTTGGTGCAAAGCGGATGCGCATTCCATGGACTTCGTTCCCAAGATCCAAATCAACATCTCAAGGATTTCCTCAAAATCGTAGATTCCATAGACCTTAATGTTGAAACTCGAGAGACTACCTGATTACGTCTCTTCCAATTCTCTCTGCGAGACCATGCTTGTCAGTGGCTAGAGCGTCTACCCGCAGGATCCATCACCTCTTGGGATGATCTCACAACTCGCTTCTTAGCTCAATTTTTCCCACGGGGAAGGACTACCAAGCTAAGGAATGACATCTTGGCGTTCCAACCACGTCAAGGCGAAACCCTCTACGAGGCATGGACTCGATTCAAGGACTTACTCCAAAAAGTCCCTCATCATGGCATAGACCTTTGGCTCCAAGTCCAAATCTTCTATGACCATATCAATCTCCCCACGAGGCAAACCATTGACCAAGCGGCCGGTGGCAAGCTACGTGATCTAAGTGCGGAACAATCATGGGATCTCCTAGAAGATCTTGCTCTATATGACAACGAAAGTTGGAATGATCCCCGTGATTTGAATAAAACGGTCAAGGCAATATCTTTGCCTTCGAATAATTCAAGCACTTCCGACCGTAGGATCATAGAACTTGAAGACCAAGTCAAGTTTCTTATGAAATCCTACGAGGCTCCTAAACCTTCAAGCCAAGTGAATAAAATCACTTCTTCGTGCGAATTATGTAGTGGTCCCCACGACACTCGTGATTGCATGGAACTCCCCGAACAAGCTTTTGCGGACTACGCATCCTCGCGTACCGACGGAGCGGGAGACAAGTGGTACACTTTCAAACCCGAGCCAAACCCTTACGGTGATTCATACAACCCCTCATGGAAAAATCACCCAAACCTTAGGTGGAAGTCAAACCAAAACGTGCCCCAAAACAATTCTTCCAACCCACCTAATCGTTTTCAACCCAACGGTCCTTCCTCGAACCGTACCTTCAACAACAATCCTTCCAACAACTATGGTAGTACCAATAACTTTGAAGGATTGATGTCCAATTTTATGGCATCTCAAGAAGCTCGTATAGCTAAATTCACATCCGAATTTAATCAACAACAAGTAGAGATGACCAATAAGATTGACAACTTATTGAAGGCCCTTACCAACCAAGTGCTATCACCTCCACATAAGGACGCTAGGACCACTAATAGCGGACCCCAAATCAAGGACCCTTCTTCATCCAAACATGTCCACTTCGTCAACGTTGTCACTATTAGACCAATTGATAGGAGTGAGGAAAATAATGAACCTAAGGATGAAGTTAAGGAAGTCGAGGTAGATAAGGAAAGTAGGGTAAGCAAGATTGAAGAAGTAGATGATGGAGAGGACTACTTCAATAAGTTACCAACTAGAGAAGAACGGGCATACCATAAGGATTTATTCGATGACTCCGAGACACCATACTTCCTAGGTAACCCGATTATCAAAACGGGCGACCCTTCTAATCTCAACATACCATGCAACATTGGACATTTGCATGTGTGGAAAGCTTACATCGACCCTAGATCGCCCATAAACATCATGACTAGAGCCCAATACAACTTGATAATGAAAAATCAACTTAGGTATAGGGTATTCCCCGATAAGGGATGGATTAGTAACTTCACGGGAAGAGTTAGGGGATTACCGGTTTATGTAGGGAACTTCACCTATGTCACCGACTTTGTGATTGTAGAAGATATCCGCCCAATAGTCGATGCAAGTTTAACTCAAGTAGTCTTGGGAAAACCGTTTATTGAGGTCTCTAGAATGACTTATGAACCTTCCTTAGGGATAGTTAAATTTAAGGATGAGACCGATGAAGTGAACTACCAAATGCCATATAAGATAGAGCAATTCCAACACTTGTCAAACGTTGAAAAGGAGCTTAAACAAGCGGTCTACTATAGGAATGATGAGGATAGACGTAGGGGAGTAGACTATGTCATGGAAAGGATATTCGGTTTCTACAAGGATTGTTTGAAATTAGGACCGGATTATAAAACCGGACAAGAGGATGACCTAGAAACCGTGACCAACGATGAAGTCACGTAATGTACGGTGACTTTGAGTCTAGCTACAAGACTCGTTAATAAAGAAAAGCGCTTCTTGGGAGGCAACCCAAGCTTTATTTGCTTTGTGTTTATTTATTTGTTTGTTTGATTTTATTTGTTTCCGTATGTATGTTATTTTTCTTGTTATTGATTCATGCTTCAAAAACTAACTTGTGAAAATGCTTTATTTTGTTTTTAACTTCGTCTTAACTACATATAAAGGTATTTTGCAAAAGATAAGTGTAAGGGAAATCTAAATCGGTTTATAAGAACGAATGAACATGAATCATAACAATGTAAATTAACATGCATATTAGTACTTGTTTGAGTCAAATGCTTGTATCGAGTCATAATGATATTTTTGCAGGAATTCCAGGAAGTAAGGTATAGTTTTTCCAGAAATTTTCCGGAAACTTAACATGAGAATTCTGTCAGATCATTTCTGACGGCGTCAGGCATTACAACCTGACGGCGTCAGGCAGTAATTTTCTGAAATTTTTGAAAGTTTTGTTTTTCTTCCGGAATCATAAAAAGTTTTGTTAATTCTCTAACTTATAATCTCCAGGAATTCTGCAAAAACATTCATTCCACAAGCATTATATCCTATTATAGATTATACCGCCGATTTTACGCGAGGTTCGCCTTTATTGTTTTTCAGGTTAACAGGTTATTTTGGACAAGGAGATGATTTATATTTCGGAAGGGAAGCTTTGAGCGTTCATCTTTCTTGGAAGAAGATCTAACCATGTTACCTCACTATCCACACCAAACGAATCAGGGGAGTATTTGTTTCATTCTTTCATTTTCATTACTTTTACATCTTTTATGTGAACATTGGGGACAATGTTCGGTTTAAGTGTAAGGGGGGTAAATGAAGACACCTTAGAGAATGCAATTGCGCTTGATTTTTGTTTGTTTGATAGTAAATTTGTAATAAAACCGAGAGAAATATTTGTTAGGGCAATTTTAGCGCCAATTTAAAATTTTTTACAACATTTAGAAGTGAAACTTTGGTCCTAATAAGCGTCTCATGGATAGGAAATTATATGACTAGCACAAAAACCATACAACTAAAAAATTTTCCACCCCAAATATGTGAGGTTCGCCCCTAGAATTGGTAGGAAAAGCATTTATGCTATGATGTGTGTACCGGTAGCACTTAGATTCTAGAACTTGCGTTAGGACCATCTCAAATCCACAAGTGAGACTACATTTGGGTAGTTAGATCTACTACATGATAAGAGGCATTAGGATTAACCCCTTTTTTACACCTGTGTTTTTGTTATAATTACGTTGGCTACATTGGTCAAGTAATTCTCCCACACCCTTTGCATTGTACCCATTTTTGGTACATGATACCCCTAGTACACCCTCAGAGCCTATCTTTTCGTTTCGACCTTTGAGCATCTTACTCAAAGTGAGAATTTGTTGCACCCCACTTAAATGTACACCCAAATCGCCTTGGCCCACCTTGTATGCACTCATCTTTAGTGCATTATTGTTACAACATTTATGTTAAACCCTTTGTTAATTATCTAATTGATTACATGGTTGCTAAGTCGAGTCATATCTTGTACATATTGTTTTGGGACGATTGGGACTCATGGGTAAAGTACTAGTTTAATGGAGTAATGGGGAAGAACATCATTATTACCCCCATATGTGCTAAATATTTTAAAAAGTACTCCAAGTTTTTCGATTATCTTAATTCGAGTCATTAGATTAATTATTTGTAAAGTATGTAAAAGTTCAAGTGTAAGGGGAGAACCGACTACCCCCTATGATGTATTATTTTGAATGGTAGGGCAAGAGTGTATGGAAAAAAAAATAAAAAAAAAAAATCAAAAAAATTAAGAAAAATACAAAAAAAATGAGAAAAAGAGAAGTAGAAAAAAAATACGGACTACCATCCCGTTTCTTTTTATGTTTGTTTATGTTTTTGTTATTTCATTTTTTAGCTTAAGTTTAGTCGAGTCTTGGCTTAGCAACATTGTATAGTACATGTATTTGATCATGATAATTAACTTGCCATCAGTAAAATACCATTTATTCCAACCAAACCGCGTTTATCATATCCCTACACCTTACATTACAACCCTTTCGAAAGCCCTCTTTGATAGTTTATCTTACGTGCTTAGAACGAATGAACATGAATCATAACAATGTAAATTAACATGCATATTAGTATTTGTTTGAGTCAAATGCTTGTATCGAGTCATAATGATATTTTTGTAGGAATTCCAGGAAGTAAGGTATAGTTTTTCCAGAAATTTTCCGGAAACTTAACATGAGAATTATGTCAGATCATTTCTGACGGCGTCAGGCATTACAACCTGACGGCGTCAGGCAGTAATTTTCTGAAAGTTTTGTTTTTCTTCCAGAATCATAAAAAGTTTTGTTAATTCTCTAACTTATAATCTCCAGGAATTCTGCAAAAACATTCATTCCACAAGCATTATATCCTATTATAGATTATACCACCGATTTTACGCGAGGTTTGCCTTTATTGTTTTTTAGGTTAACAGGTAATTTTGGACAAGGAGATGATTTATATTTCGGAAGGGAAGCTTTGAGCGTTCATCTTTCTTGGAAGAAGATCTAACCATGTTACCTCACTATCCACACCAAACGAATCAGGGGAGTATTTGTTTCATTCTTTACTTTTCATTACTTTTACATCTTTTATGTGAACATTGGGGACAATGTTCGGTTTAAGTGTAAGGGGGTAAATGAAGACACCTTAGAGAATGCAATTGCGCTTGATTTTTGTTTGTTTGATAGTAAATTTGTAATTAAACCGAGAGAAATATTTGTTAGGGCAATTTTAGCACCAATTTAAAATTTTTTACAACATTTAGAAGTGAAACTTTGGTCCTAATAAGCGTCTCATGGATAGGAAATTATATGACTAGCACAAAAACCATACAACTAAAAAATTTTCCACCCCAAATATGTGAGGTTCGCCCCTTTTCATTTTTTAGCTTAAGTTTAGTCGAGTCTTGGCTTAGCAACATTGTATAGTACATGTATTTGATCATGATAATTAACTTGCCATCAGTAAAATACCATTTATTCCAACCAAACCGCGTTTATCATATCCCTACACCTTACATTACAACCCTTTCGAAAGCCCTCTTTGATAGTTTATCTTACGTGCTTACGCCTAGTGGAGGAGTAATTGATCCTCTCCCAAGCCTATGGTAATCTATTTGCTATGACAGGTAGTGAGTAACTTTATTCCATTTCCAATGTAGTTGTATAGATTTATAACACCCGGGAGATGAGAGTATCCAAACACTATTTTTGAGGTGCTACTGTATTATTTCTGTGCTTATTATGATTAGGGTCGAGTAACTATTTGTTGTAATTACTTTTATATTAGTGTTAAATGACCCCTAACTCATATTTTGATTGGAATAGAAGCCTATTTGCTTGAGGACAAGCAAATCTCAAGTGTAAGGGTATTTGATGAGGAGAAAAGTGTACCCGTTTTAGGTGGTCATTTAATCCCTAATTCATGTTAATATGATCAAATATTGCCCTAAATCGTTCCCTTTGTCATTTTAGGTACTTTTGAGAAGAATTCTGGAAAACACATCATTTTGGACGTTTTTGGAGCATAAAGTGAACAAAACGACAAAGTCTCAAAAGAATGCTGGAAATCCTTCCTGACGGCGTCAGAGTCACAAGGTGACGCCGTCAGCCAACCAAGACAAAGGAGTGGAATCTGACTATACGTAACGCCCTAAGAAGAAAACATGGAAATAACACCTGACGGAGTCAGGTGTTAATATTCCTAGGCCGTCAGGTGTTAAGCTAAAGAGTGACGGACCAGAGGTATTTTAAAAGTGACGGCGTCATACATGGATCTAGGCCATCCGAGAACCCTAATGGCGGCGAGCTGACGGCGTCAGAGCGTATAAGCTGACGCCGTCAGAGTGTATTTTCTATATATACTTTTCTATTTTTCATTCATTAGTGTGCAACTTTTGGGAACAAAACCCTAGACGATTTTAACAGCTTTTTCAGGGGTTTTTCACCCTTGATTCTTCCATGTTCAATTGAAGATAAGTCTCCATTCAAATTAATCAATATGTCTATGTGTTGGTTAATTATATCTTATGCTTGTCTTTCAATTAACATGCTAGGCTAGATTTATTTTGTGTTTGCTTAGATCTAATGAAACCTAACTATTGATTATTGGTTGTTGGTGTGTTATTACTTGTATTGGATGATTGTTTATCGATGTTAGGCTTAAGAAATTTGGCTAACCTCCTAT